>OZ005652.1:324187538-324422538 GCA_963930645.1 Salticus scenicus | reverse complement strand
TCCCCTCGAGGGGGGACTTGCCCCCCAGGGGGGGGGAGGCGAGGTTCCTACATACACAAATGACTAATTTTAAATTGTAAAAATCTAGTTTCTCACCTTATCATTGGCTCTTTTAAATCACGCAAAATTCTATTCATCATTAATATCTTTAGCAAATAATTTAAAATAATTTTTTGTTTACGCATAATATATATATATATATATAAAGTCAGAAATTACATTGTTTATTTTATTACCCAAAGAACCGCACGGCAATAGGTTTAATAAGTTTTAACTACAAAAATCGAGTTCTTTTCTCAGATTACCACTGACTTCTTTAAATTACGAAAAATCCTATTCATCATTAATGTCATTAATAAAAAATTAAAAATATTTTTTGTTTCAAGCATTAAAAAAAAAAAAAAAAAAAAATCAGAAATTACATTGTTTATTTTATTCCCCAAAGAACCTCCATCACCAAATTGGTTAGAATATTTAGAATTGCTGCGTATGTGTTGCCATCTGATGACTAAGTTTAATAAAAAACAAGTTTCTAATCTTATCATTGGCTCCTTTAAATTAAGCAAAATTCTATTCATCATTAATATATTTAATAAATAATTTAAAATAGTTTTTTCTTCACGCATAATAAATAAATAAATAAGAAATATATCTATCATAAAATAAATTTTAACTGAAAAGGCTGAGACGAAAGCCGCGGCCATTTCGTGAAGGAAAGGCTGCGCGAAAACGGTCTCTCCGAAATGGATCTCGCGCCAAAACAGCCGCGCCAAAATGGGTTTCGCGCCGGAACGGCCGCGCCAAAACGGCCGCGCCGAAACGTCCCATTCCGTGGTGGAGGAGAGAGAGTTTTTTATTCACGAAAAATTACATCTTGATAGTACGGTGATTATTATCGAAGTGTACGGAATCAAACCCGACAGCACACTTGTAAACCGCCAGATTGTGGTAACATCACCACATTTTGAAGCCAAGGGCGCCAACTCATTATTTTTGTCTTAATGATATTTTAATGGGAATTTTTAAATCTCAAAAGACGGTTGTAAATATGGCAATCTTACCTTGGCATATATCACTTGTGCCAAAAAGACCGTTGGAAACAGATGGAAGTAATCATGAAATATTACGAAATTCTTGCGACATGATGTCTAAATTATGGGTCATTAGTTTATTTTAACCGCAATTAAAAACATTATCTGTATCTGGAGTTGAACAAAAACAAATAAAAATTATAACGGAAATTTTCTACTAGAACATTTACAGCTATAAATATAAATAGATTTATTGAGAAACGCAGTGAAATAGAAATAAAAATACTAGTATGTTGTGGCCACCACGAGACTTTCTTCTATCTTTTCCTATACAAATTCAGTCAGTAACAACAACAATAATAATAATAATAATAATAATAATAATAATAATAAAAAAAAAGTGGGACTTTGAGAAAATTTTGGGTAAAATGTGAAAATTATTCTAAGTTTGTCAAAACACGGAAACCGTGGGACTTTGACAAAATTGGGGGAAAAATGCAAAAATTTGTTTAAGTTTGTCAGAACACGGAAACCGTGGGAGATAGATAGAATTAAGGGGAGAAAAAAAAAAAAAAAGTGGGACTTTACAAATTTTCACATTTTACCCAAAATTTTGTCAAAGTCCCACTTTTTTTTTTTTTTCCTCTCTCCTTAATTCTATCAAACTCCCACGGTTTCCGTGTTCTGACAAACTTAAACAAATTTTTGCATTTTTACTCCAATTTTGAAAAAGTCCCACGATTTCCGTGTTTTGACAAACTTAGAATAATTTTCACATTTTACCCAAAATTTTGTCAAAGTTTGTCAAAACACGGAAACCGTGGGACTTTGAGAAAATTAGGAGAAAAATGCAAAAATATGTTAAAGTTTGTCAAGACACGGAAACCGTAGGACTTTGACAAAATTAGGGGAAAAAAGCAAAAATTAGTTTTAGTTTGTCAGAACACGGAAACCGTGGGAGTTTGATAAAATTAAGGGTAGAGAAAAAAAAAAAAAAAGATTTTTTTTCTAAGTTTTTTTTTTTTTTTTTGTAAAAAGTAAAAAAAAATCGATAACTTTGTTTTAAATTATCACAGATTTATAGTTCAACCATTCGTTTTAAAGGTACTGACGAGACCTTTCAAAAGATACCCATCTTGAAAATTTTTGCCCTATATCACCCTGTTAAAAATTTAGAAAAAGCGGGATGGCAACGCAACCTGTAAGACGATTTTTACCAAAAGTTGATTGGCACTAATTTATGTCAAGGTGCAACTACATACCAATTTGTATGAAATTCTGTGCAGTAGTTCCAGAGATACAGTTGCCACAAAATTTTGTCACACACACACACGCAGACAGACAGACAGACAGACATTTTCTAAAAATGTTAAAATCGTGTTCTACAGCTCTCAAAACGTGTAAATCCATCAAAAACTCGAAATCGAAAATTTTTACGAATTCAATACTTTCTTCTATTGAAGTAGAAGAAAGTAATAATTACTTTCAGGGAGAATAAAATTAAATTCTGTATAGATCCCTACATATATATTGCATTATGCTAAAAGGAGGTCAATGGATTTATAACTGAATTTGTTCTTAAAACAAGAAAGGGTTATGTATTTTAATTTCCAATAAAGAATTTAATAAATTGGAATAAAACTGACATATATAAAGAGGATTATTAAAGGTTAATAAATTTTAATTGTGAATAAATAGATATTTAATTAGAATAGAATAAATTTGAGGAAATAAAAGCATATGTGAGCAACTCCCTCACAGAGGCATCTGAAAACGGGGAATTATACCAAAAATTCGATTTCGAAAATTTGACCGAAAAATAATTCTTTCTTTGCCATATATAAGGGTAAGAGAAAAAAAAAAATTGAAGTAGTTCTCTTTATTATACGTATATAATAACAAAACTAGAAGAATGTTCGTTGTTGTTATGTTATATACGATTAAAAAGTTGCAAGAATAACTTTCGCTGCCATGTTAATATTGATTTGTAGTAAAATGTCGATGGGCTGTCAGTTATCAGTTGACTGTAACTTCTGTGAAAATTGAAGTATCCAATTTCTTCCAATTTACTAAATATTGTTTTCATTCTTTCGTCGACATGAATATAGTTCCTCTCCCCCCTCCCTCTATAGTCGGTTGACTACCCACTTTTGCATACCTTATTATGTGATTCGCATATTCTGCCTCTTATTTAATGAGCTTATCTATAAGCAAATAAATATAAGATGTTTTCAATTTCGACGTAGTATAAACCTGCAATACCAGATTTCCACACGATTATTAGTGCAATGACTTTGCTCATATACATTCCATAAGTATAGAGAAATTCTAGGTTTGTCCAACTATTGTTCACTGAAATAGACGTAAAAGTTTGGATAATTATTACTTACGCTAAGGTCACGGCTTTTTTTTACCCCTCTTTGACAAATTTCAACCCTTTACGCTATGGGAACGTTACACCAAGGACACGTCACCCATTTAAACGGCTATAGATGGACGTCAATCGAGTACTAACTTTGGAAGCCGTCTGCATCTTAAAATGTGAATTAAATGTGAGATTCTGATTTGTACCATCTAGTTTTAAGTAGACATGTTCTATTTGTAAGATTTTGCACAATTGCAATATTTCATGTTATTTACACAAAAGATTTTCGAATACAAGATATTCAGAGTTTCTCAAGCCACGAATGTTAAGTTAATTTTACTTTTATTTAGTTTCTTTTGTTGTTCATTATTAATCTTCATCTTTTTTTTTTCCTAAGAAAATTCTAAGTACTTTCATTTTATATCCATAATTGTACAGTCGGTAACAAAAGTGTCCGAACACTAGCAAAAATTCCTATGTAAAAAAAGTACACTTCATACGGTTTTGTTAAATAAATCCTTGTCAAATCCTGTTCTTAGTCAGTGTAAAAACATGATTCGATAAGGATTTATTTAACAAAACCGTATGAAGTGTACTTTTTTTACATAGGAATTTTTGCTAGTGTTCGAACACTTTTGTTATCGACTGTACGATAAAATATGAATAATGAAAAAAAAAACAAAGTTAGTAATATTATCAGTTATAACTTCTCAAACATTTAACTATATTTATTTTACAAATCTTTCCATAAGTATATGCAAAATATTTATTTTTCTCAATACGTAGCCTTTTATATACAGTGATGCCAGATCGTCGAAAATTATTTTCTCAAACAAGTCTTCAAATTTCCCCAAATTAGGGTTCTTTTTCGAAAAAATTCCCAATTTGATTTCTACTAAAAAGGGGAAATAATTTTTTTTTCAAAAGGAAAATATCAAGTAAATTTGAGCTCAGATTTTTTCCCCAAATGAAGGCAATTTAAAAAAAAATCCCCAAATACAAAAGTGTATTATAATCCTCTCTAATCAGTTGGTGCTGTTACGAGCGGACAGATTGTGTCCTAACGAACAACCAATTAACAAATAAAATCAATGTTACATAATGATTATGCTAACAACAATGTAAAAAAAAAAATAAAATAACAGAAAGAAAGAAATAATGAAAGGTATACTAAGATGAATTGGAAATTACAAACTAAGCGCAGAAATAAAACAAAATTATAATTTTGATTTCTGACTGGTCAATGACTTAGGAATTAAACGAATTAAGCAAACCAAAAACAATTCTCTAGACAAAGAAACAGGAACAAGAAGAAAGCAGTGTTGCCAATTCCAATTTTGCGATGCTCCACTCAAAACTCGAAATGTCCCTAAACTGACGATAAAAGTCCCTACTTTAGTGAATAATCATGAAAGAATTAGAAACAACAACATAATCCATGCGTAATTCCTTGAAATTTCTTACAAAATTACCAAAAAGTCGCTATGAATTTAAAATTTGTCCCTACATCATGAATAAAGCTATTGAAAGTCCCTAGTCGTAGGGATAAATCATTACGTTGCCAACATTGACAGAAAGTTGAACTCCCCAGATTTGTCCCCAAAAATTTTAGAAATCCCCCAAAAAGTCCCCACAAACATTTGGTCCCCAAAATTGACCCCAGAAGCCTCAAAAACCCCCAAAATGAGGACAAAATTCCCAATCTGGCATCACTGTTTATATACACTAAGGGACAAAAAAAAAAAAAAAAAAAAAGAAAGAAAAGTAAAGAAAAGAAAAACTACTGCACTGCAGAAAAATTGACTTACACCTATTGTGTTTGTAATAACTTAAAAATGAACGATTGAAACAAACAAAACTGTTATGTTTGTGTAATACGGAAGCCATAACATGATACCTATGTATATTTTTGATTTAATAATTCAATTTATTAGACTTTACGAAGTACTTAATAAAAATCTACAGAAAATTTTCTTTTTAAACGTAATATAATAAACATATACTTTGTATTCTATTATGATTTATTATATAACACGTTATATTTTAAAGTAGGAAATAAAGCTATCTATTTGTTAGATCTAAAGAATTACTTAATAAAATATGTATTCTGCATTGGATAATTCCACCTTTCTATGGAATTACTGTTTTAATGCGCAATAGCACAGTATTTTGCAGTTTTTTAACATGAAACTCAGAAATTTCACTGTGCCAAATATCAGAAATAATTTTTTCTAGTTCTTGCTACAAATTTCGAATCTCTACCTTCTTTTATAGACTACACATTTTCGAGCTGATTGAGATTCGGACTATTTTCAGGTCTAGTAAAGAAGAAATTCTATGATATTCTTTGCGGGATTTAACTTTAAGTAAAAAAAGTTATGCTAACATACAAAATTATAGATGATTATGGGAATGGATAGATAATTTTAACAACTTGAATCAAATGAATTTACTGCAGGCGCCATGTAACAAGATCCATTATCATCTTGAAATGCTGATTTTTGAAAAGTCTGAAATACCTCCAAAATAGTCGGTCAAGCAACAATTTTTTAATGGCCGAGTTTTATTTCGAGTTAATTAATAAAATTTGTCTAACTCATTTAAAAATTATGCACTTTCGTATCATAATGTACGGAGAATGTGTCACCGTTTTAAAAGTGCGATTTTCATTAAGTCGGTCACATTTTCATCGTCAGACCTTCTTGTTTCCGTCAGCTCGAAATAAGTTAAACTTGACTTAACAGAGAGAACGACTTCAGCCCAATAATTAACTGATCGTTTTTTAATTTTTTTAAAACCCTCTGATGTCTTGCTTTCGTAATTCTTTTCATTAAGTATGTTTTTTTTTTTTTTTCCAGATTTTCTGGAACCTAAATTTGCTTTGTTTAATCGTTGTTGCACTGTATTTAAAGACAGTATGCTACTAAAAACTTTTACTTAACCCCGTCTATATACTATTTGTAATAAAAACTGATATTTCAAGCAGTAGCTTTTTAACTTGCGGTCATCTCGATTGGATGAGTAACGCGGACGCCTGGAGACACGTTTCCAATTAAAACAGTTAAAAAATTATCTTGCTAAAAACCAGCTCACCAATATTTCGTTAACATTTAGTCATTTTCACATCTCGCGTAGTAAAATATTTTTTGATTTTCACTCTAAAATTAATATTCTTTGTAGTATCGTTAATTACCTTATTTTTGCCATTTTTGAAATACTTTATAAAATTACAGTTTTTTAAACAACTGCATCTTGTTTTTAATACTGGGCTCAATCCTAAATTGTATGCAGAGGAGTAATAAATTCTGTACAAAAATTTACTTTTAAAACAATAAAATTGGCGATTGCGGTAAGAGTAATAAAAAATATCCAAGTGTGGCTTTTTTTTTTTTTTTTTTTTTTTTTTTTGTCCCTTAGTATAATTTAATTCCTGTCAATTTATGTTCTTAGGTTAGAAAACATTCCAGTGTAGTGGTCACAAAATTGCCATTTACTAAATCATTTTACTAGGGCAAATTTGTTTAAAACAGTCCAAAAAAATATTTAAATTTTGTTTTGCATATGAAACATTTTTGCTGGAATTTATTAAAGCAATCCTAAATTTACAACCAATAAGAAAAAAACAACGTATTCAACTACAGTCGGTAACAAAGGTGTCCGAACGCTAGGAAAAATTCCTATGTAAAAAAAGTACACTTCATACGGTTTTGTTAAATAAATCCTTATCGAATCTTGTTCTTACACTTACTAAGAACAGGATTCGACAAGGATTTACTTATCAAAACCGTATGAAGTGTATATTTTTTACATAGGAATTTTTGCTAGTGTTCGGACACTTTTGTTACCGACTGTAAATCACATAGTCTTGCAAATTAATAAACACAGGGTCAATAAACAACGTTTTGAACGCCAACGAAACTAATAAACTAGCGGACAGCTTTTTCGATAGCATTAAGAGCATCGTCATCTGTGCATGATGAAGGTATGATAAATGCTACCGAAATTCTAAATGCTGTCGTTTGCTAGCATATTATTTTCTTTGGCTTTCGGGACGTTTATTATTCCTGTGTTTATTTATCTTGCGCCAAGTGATCTGCCATTAGCTTTAAAAATATTCAATAATAGTATAAATTACATATGGCGCATTTCGAAAAAAAAAAAAAAAAAAATGTAACCATTTTTTTCTTTTCCAAGAGAGAGAGAGAGAGAGAGAGAGAGAACCCTCTATCACGAGAAAATCCTTTTTCGCAAACCTTCATTCTATTTTAACAACTCCTTCAATTTTTTTGGATTTTTAAATTATGGGACGCCCGGTAGAAAAAAAAAATGGTAGAAAACTTGTATTTTTTTTTTTTTCAAAAATGTAGATTCTTTAATGTGGATATTTGACTTTTTATATTTAAAATAATGATAAGTTAGCATTCATTTTAGTATGATATGAGTCACCTAATACACACACACACACATACACATATATATATATAAACATTTGATAATAGTAACCATTTTCACACTATTTTCATTTTAACAATTATTAAGCGATATAAAGCGTTTTTTTTTTTCTCTTTTCTACAGATATTTGATAAGTTATTTGAAAATTAATAATGTTTCTGAAAATAATTTGCAAATTAAATAAAGAAAAATC
Source organism: Salticus scenicus (assembly GCA_963930645.1). Lineage (NCBI taxonomy): Eukaryota > Metazoa > Arthropoda > Arachnida > Araneae > Salticidae > Salticus > Salticus scenicus. The sequence goes on along the minus strand of OZ005652.1, from coordinate 324,414,497 downwards.
TTGGAGATAAGATAAAAATTTATAATGTAGATTTTAAGTTTTATACTTTTATTAAAAAAAATAATAATAATAATAATAATTTTGTAAGTGGAGAAAAAGCAATTTTATCAACTAAAGAAATTTATCATCATACTTGCATTAATTTTGTACCGCACTGCACGCTAATGTTTCTCGTTATTTAAAATTTTATCTTATTTGCTTGTCAAAGATGTTTTCGAATACATAATCATTGTTTAAGAATTACGTGTAAAAGAAAACAAAGATAAAAATAATCTTTTTTTTTTTTTTTTTTTTTTGATTAATAGTAGTGGATTTAGTACATTAATATTATTATTATTATTATTAGCATCATTATGAGAATCGAGGGAACAGAAAATTTAATTATTAATTATATGTGATTTAGTAATTTTCGTATAGTATGAAGTTTACTTTTCATTAGTAAATAAAGAATTTGCTACTTTCTGCTATAATCTGTTATAAGCTTTCTCTCTCTTTCTCTCTAATATTTATATGTGTTATGTATAAATATTGGTAAAATATGCAAATATATGTGTATCACTATAGATTGTATCTGTGTTATTATGGCATTTAACCATAAAATTTAGTATATTTAAGTACTGCAATAATGTAAAGAAAATATAGTGTTACGAATTCGTAAATAATTCGTAGTTATTTTTTATATAAATTCATTCAAAGAGACTTAGTCAGGTGATAAAAAGTTAATTTTCAGCATTTCTAGCTTGTTTTTGCATTAAAAGAGCTCATTTCACGTAAAAAACAAATTAAAAAGCCTCGTTAAGGCAGGTAATGGCTTTGGCGCAAAATTTGCCGACTTTTTAGCCCCTCGTCGATTTTTTTGGCGACCCCTTGGAGAGAAAATCCTTATTATCAGTATACCAAATATGGAGACTCTAACTTGACTGACTGTAAAGTTTCTGGAATTTTCCACATTTTCCTACGCGGGTATTTAACATGTAACGCACCGATGAAAACTTACGAGATTCACTTCCCAGTGCCACCGTTTTTCACACAAGCGCGCTTAGTAATGCTTTAGCTGTTCCAGAAATATTCCCTTTCAGATTCTTCCCCCCGCCCCTCTTCTCTGAAATAAGTAAATTTATTGAAAACGCTATCAAGGTCAAGTTCAAAGCGATTTCATTGCATTCCAAAGCCGTGTTACCAGTTTCACTGGTAGTAGCGCTATACAAAGGGAAGATGTCCGGGGCAGTTAATACATCGGCTTAGAGAGACGAATATACACGCCTAGGGAAGTTTAGGGGTTAAGGAATTGCTTCACACCAAATTGGTTGAGTTTCGCCAAAGCTTTCATTGCTACTGAAAGAGCTCTGAGCCTCTTTGGATTCCAGTCGATTGAGGTATGTTAAAGCTCTGGTACGGTTTGTATTGTGAATTTTTTATTAACAGCTGTTATTTAAGCTGTATTTACTGGTGAAAGGGAAGTTGATACTCGGTTTATAGACCTGTAATCATCTTGAATTTTCTGTAAATAATGTTTCAGCCTCTGCGAAATTCGCCTTTCATTCTCGGGCAACTTACGAACCCCCAAGTACGCAACACTTCTGGTGTATGAGTGGGATTTTCTAGTAAATTGTGATAACTAGAGGTACGGAACAAGACATGAATAAACTTCTAGAAGGGTTAACTGTCCAGATAAGTGAAATGAAAGACAGTATGGAAAAAGGGCAAAAAGAGATGAGAGATAGTTTGACTGAAAAAAATGAAACAAATTAAAGCAGTACAGGAAAAGATGAAACCTGATTGATCGAAGAAATGGAACAAGTGAAAAACAGTTTGGTTGAAGAAATGAAAGATGTACAGGAAACGGTTCAAACCGGGTTGACTGAAGAAATTGAATCCATCCAAGAAAAGTAGAATTTAATCAAGATGCGATGAACAAAGAACTTTCATCAGTGAAAGAAGTAATAGAGAGTAAATTAACAGTAATGGAAAACAGAATAGATGGAGTGGAAGATAAAGTTTTAAAAATAGAAGATAATATTACGTAAGTTGAAAGTAGTGTTATGAAGATAGAAGAGAGCTTTGAAGAGAAAATTATGAAGATAGAAGATAGTTTTAGTAGAGAAACTTAAAGAAAATTTTGATCAAGAACTAAAAGAAATGTTTTAAGAAATAGAAAGCAAATTAAAGAGAATAGAGGAAGATCTTGAGAGAAAAATAGAAGAAAAGTTAACATTCATGCCCCAGGAAGATGAAAGGAGAGATAAAAGAATACAGAATGAAGAATCAATTAAGCTATCCACCTACGATTGCAGATTCTCCTGGCAGGTATACAAGACACAGTTTTTCATCGTAGCTGAACAGAGAGAGAGAGAAAGAGAGAGAGCTAACGGCTCGGACTCTACTGCCAAGACGATCCATTTAGCAGCATCATTACGGGACAATGTAGTTGACATTCTAAGAACTATTTTGAAGGAATAAAGGCACGACTTAGAGGCCCTGACCAGAGCACTGGAGCTGCGTTTTGGAGAAAAACGTTCTAAAGACTACAGTCGTCTCCAGTTAAAGTGCCGTTACCAATAAGCGGGTGAAAGTTTTCAAGAGCTGGCATCGGATATTCAGAGACCTAGAATTCTCCTACTGCCACGCTGAAACTCGAGATGATTCTACCCTTCAATACTTCGTCGATGCAGTGCGAGATCCAGACACTCAAAAAGCACTTAGACTCGCCAATGTCAAAGACGTTGGGTAAGTTTTGGCATACGCATTAAAGATTGAGGTAGACCAACACGAATCCCGTAAAGAACACCCCACCATCAGAGCAGTCTGAAGGAAGATCTGAATGAAGTGAAGCTGATCTGAAGGAAGTGAAGAAAAATTTGTCAGACATCACGAGGAGATTACGCAGTCCTGAAGGTAATAAAGAAGTAAAAAAATCCGAAGATAAAATGCTGAGACTGTGGAAAAGATGGATATGTGAAGAGAAAGTACCCCATACGGCAACGTAATAAAAATAACCTGGTCTCACGATTACTAGAGGGAAACTAAGAGAAAGCCATCTCGCGGAGCGGTGGTTGCCGGGAATTAAAGAGACCCACTTTGCAGTATTTTATGTTAATTCGACGAGTGGCGGCGAGAATGGACTTTATGTTTATGATCAAGTTAATAACACTTCCTGAAGTATGATTCTCGATACTGGAGCCAACATAACCCTCGTTAGAACGGATGTAGCTTAAGAGCTTAAAGAGAAGATCATCTGCCCGCCGCCCTGCGTTAAGTTAAACTTCAGATTGTGAATGGCGACGGAATCAAAATCCATAGAAAAATGAACTTGACTATCATATTTGGAAATGCCAGTTACCATCATATGGCATATGTAGCTGACATAAGAGATTCTCTAATCTTTGGACTTAATTTTCTGAGAATGTAAAACTTTAAAATAGTTTTTAAGAATAATGAACTGCATTTCGATTCAGAAGACGTAACTGTGTTTAACATTGAAATTCCGGACATTCAAGCAATATGCCAAATAACAACGATTTCTGAAATCCCCATTCATTCACACATTGGGACAATAGTTTCCGGGACACCTCCTAAAGAGCAGTACTTCCTCTATGGACTGATTGAATACCCGAATACAGACAATAGCCCAAGAGGAGTTCTGGTGGCTTTATCCCTCGTTTACCTTACAAAAAGCGTTATTCCTGTGAGAGTCGCCAACATAAGCGATAAAGTAAGTACAGTGAAGAAGAATAAGGTGTTAGCAACGTGCACGCCTGTTACGTGTATTAACCGGTGTATAAACCGAGAGCAAGTCTTCTGAGTTTTTAACAACGAAATTACTCGAAAATGCAGAATTAAAAATCAAACAGAGAAGATACTCGATAAATATTTTCTCGTACACCTGTAGACGTCAGAAGGACGAACTTCACCCAGCACGGAACTGACACAGGAAATCATCCTCCAATCTAGCAACATCCAAGAAGACTTCCATTTGCTAAGCAGGAAGCGGTGGCTGAGCTTCTGAATGAGATGCAGCGTGACATCATCGAACAATCAACGAGTTCTTGGTCCTCTCCCAAAGCACTGGTATGAAAAAAAGATGGTTCAACGAGATTCTGTGTGGATTATCGTCTTTTGAATGACATCAAGAAGAGAGGTAATTATCCTCTTCCTAGAATTGACAACACTTGAGATAGACTGTCTGGCAAACACTGGTTCACGACTTTGGATCTGAAGAGCGGTTATTGGTAAGTTACATCCTGACGACCGTGAGAATACTGAATTTACAACGGGACAAAGACTGTGGTAGTTTAAAGTTATGCAATTTGGATTATGCAATGCACCTGTAACTTTCGAACGTCTGACGAAAACAGTGCTACAAGGACTTTCCTATAAAGCCTGTCTTGTGTACCTTGACGATATCATCCTTGTGGGGTGTACTTTTGAAGATAATTTAAGAAACACACGTAACGTGTTGAAAAAACTCAGAATGGACAAACGCATACTGAATTCTAGCAAGTGCAACTTCTTCCATCGTGAAGCTAGTTATCTCAGTCATTTCGTCTCTGCTGAATGTTTGAGAACTGATCCCGAGAAGATCTCTGCAGTCAAGAATTGGAGTCACTCTGAAAACGTCCATCAACTGCAAAGTTTCCTGGGATTATGCACATATTACAAAAAGTTCGTGAAGGGCTTCTCAAGTATTGCCATACCAATCTAAATTGACGGAAGCTAAACAAAACGTCCTGTGGACAGAAAAATGTTAAAAAGTATTTAACAGTCTTAAAGAGGCTTTGATATCACGCCTATATTGACGTGTCCACAGTCCGATAAACAGTTCATGCATGATACTGATGCAAGCCATAGAAGTATTGCACGAGAAGTTGAGGGTCAAGAGCGTGTTGCTGCCTGCTGCAGTAAATGTTTGTCTAAATATGAGCGAAACTAATGTACCACCAGAAGAGTAACACTCGCCATCTTAAGAGCCATAGAACATTTCCATCATTACCACTGGGGCAGAAGATTCCTGTTCCAGATTGACCGCGCATCTTTGACGTGGTCGCATAATTTCAAAAATTCGGAAGGCCAGATTGGCTGAGGGGTACAACGCCTCCAGAAGTATGACTTCGAAATCCGTCATCGTAAAGAAACTTTATATGGAAATGCAGATGCCTTGTCAGCGAAGCCTTGCTCGGAAAATTGCAAGTACTGCTCTAGAGCTGAAGAGAAATACCAGCAGATAAATCCAGTTGCTTGCCAAGTTACAGTTGCAACACCATCAAAACCAGACCAGTGGAGTGGTCAGGAACTTAGACAAGACCAAATAAATGATCCTGACATAAAGCCAATACTTTAATTCAAGGAGACGATCAGCAACAGACCTACCTGTCAGGACATTTCCACATTTTGTTCCATCACTAAAAGTTACTGGAAACTCTAGGACTCTCTTCATATTAGAAACGGCGTACTATACAAAAAATAGGAATTTGACGATGGAAGAAATTTCAGATGGCAGACTTTACTACCAAGATCGAAGATTTCATCAATTGTAAAAGTGATGCTTAGTAGTTCTACCGGAAGTCATTTTGGAGTGATGAAGAATCTCCAGAAAGCTCGAGAACGCTTCTACTCGTGCAAGGCAAAGGAGGATGTGTAGAAATAGTGCAAATCCTATGAGGCCTGTGCGGAACGTAAAGGCCCAAAGAAACAAAGCTGAGGAAGATTGCACCGGTACAACGTGGGAGCACCATTTCAGCGGATCACACTCCACATCTTGAGTCCTTTGCCACGGATTTTTCAAGGGAAAAAGTACGTCCTTGTTGTGCATATAAACTGATTAAACGAGCATATAAATTGATTAAAAATATTGAATACAACACTCCGAGAAGAAGAAACCGAAATATGGAAATTATTTTAACATATAAATGTGCTTGATAGGCTTTGACACATTTTAAACGCGTCCTGAAAGTGAGTTGTAGGAGTATGGATCATAAAAACGCTTCAAGTGATATTAAGTAAGACAAAATTGCGTCTTTTCATGATCGAAGACTTTCAGCAAAAGTTATCTATAGGCTTATATTAAATATATTTTGATTACAAGAGGATTATGGAGTAAAGAAATTTCCGGGACGTCCACCAAAGCTATCGAAAAGGGGAAAAAGATCTATTATAGCATTAATAAGCGATGGGAAAACAGCTTTAGGAAAACAAACGAGAGATCCAGCAATAGCGATGTCAAAAATTACTCTGTCCAGAATAGTCAGTAGCTCTAAAATTCTGAAGTGCAATAAAAGAAAATTCCAACCACCTATGATTAAAAAGCACCAGTACAATCGACTGCTTTGAGCGAAAAAACACTTGTCCTGGAAGTTCAAATATAAAATAATAATGTTTTCCGAAGAAAAAAAAATTAATTCAGATGGTCTATGACGGCGTTCCTTATTATTGGCAAGATCTGGGCAAAGAACCTGAAACATTTTCAAAACGGCAGCAAGGTGGTAGATCACTAATGATTTGGGTTGCGTTTGAATTTCGTGGTAAAGTTGACATTGTGTTTCTTTTTGGCAAAATAAATGTAAAAACCTACCAAGATCTACTTGAAGAAAATTTATTGCCTTTTGACGAGGAAATTGGTGGTCTTCTCTGGATATTTCAACAGGATAACGCATCCAGCACTTGGAAATGGTTCTTAAATAATAGTGTATATATAATTATATGACCACATGTTTCTCCTGGTTTAAATCCGAAAAAAAAACGTTTGGAATCTACTGTTTTGAGCAATTTATGCAAATGGAAATCAATATGTTACAATTTCAAAGCTAAAGGCTCCTATCATCTCCCATTAAAAAAAAATCGACCAAAATATATTAAAGGGCTTGGTCCGCTCCATGCCTGACCGCGTTTTTGCATTAATTAGAAAATCTGGTACATACACTGGCTACTAATCTATATTTCTGGTCTGTGTTCATATCATAATGCAACAGTTAAAAAAGGATAAATGCAGACTTCTTTATATAAAAATGTCTGTTTGAGTATACTGATTTTACTATAAAATAAAAATATTCCTTCTATTTCTAACATTGATAAGTCTTAATTTTACTTTGTAGTATTATTTTTATTTTTATGCTTTGTAAACCGCGTTTAATTCTACCAATCCCTTCAATTTTTATGAATTTCTAAAATGTCTGTAGACTTATCGGAAACCCAGTATATTACATGAAACATAAAAAAAAATTAAAACAAAATTTATGAAAATTAAAATTAAAATAAAATATTAAAACAAATTTTTATAAATCATATTAATTAACAATACATAAATTATTAATAGAAGTAAATTGTTTCTTTTTCAATTAAATTTTGAAGCAAAGGCAAGGAAAGGAAACCTTAAATTATTGATTTTATTTGTACATGTTTATCCTTTTACTTTTGATAGAATTTCTTTTAGTCGATATCTTGATAGAAAGAAAATTCGACCTGACACCGGAAAGCATCCAGGTTAAGAGACCTAAAAAGCTTTTATTTTAACAAAGAATTTGCAGAAGAAATAATTCGATAATTCTATTTCAACTGATCAATGACAAATCTAGTTTGCTTTTGGAGGATACAGTCTTAGTATTGGTAGATAAAAAGAAGTTTGTTTTAAACATTTAGATAAGTCAGAATAAACATCATAATATTCTCCGATCGTTTTTATTAATAAACATGATCGAAATATCTGGAATATTGGGATAAATTAAGATTAAAAATTATAGTACGTCGTTTGATGTTTTATTTTTTACAGTAGATTTTTTCTTTTAATATCTTTAACACCATAAAATCCAATAATTTTATGCCAAAATATTTTTGCATATCTTGTAAATAATAATGCAGAAAAATATGACTGAAAATCTTGATTATATAATTTAATTTAAAATGTTAAGCACAAATGTCATATTGACTTGAATTATATTAGATAAAAGTTAATGGTATAACTCTACTGATAAAGATAGTATGGGTAATTAAAAAAAAAAAAAAAAAAGTAAAGAAAAAAGTAAAATGCTGTTTTAATATTAAAAATAAAGTAATCACACTTAAATTTCTTAATAACTTTTTATTAAAATCTAAATGCAGAAATTTTCGTTTTAAAATGTACATTTTAGCAAATTTTTCCTCATTATTTAAAAGTTGTAAAAATAACTCAATGACTTAAAAAAATCTCGTTGATAAAGATAAGATAAACTTGAATCAAATAAAAATTTCGCATTTTATTTATAGCTAGCAATCTTTGCCCGCTTCGCTGGGAACTCTACTTAAATGAGTTCTCAAAATCCCATATCATTATTAGGTAGAGATTTTTTCCGCTCGCAACGTGAGGAGTCTGGGTCCACACTGCCTTCTGCAGCAACTTACCTGCTTTTCACTTCCCCTTTTCATGCAGGTAAGTTCGTAGTATTGCGAAATCTCCCCAAAGTGCATAATGCGTACACTTAATCAACATACACACACCAAAATTTGCCATTCTAAGATAACTTAAAACAAATTCGAACGGGAAAGCGTGATTTTACACGTATTTACTGCCCTCAACCCCTGGAGGGTAAGGGAAGAATTTCGTAAAATCCCGTTACATAACTGTCGGATACATATAAACAATTTATGCACCAAATTTCGTGACCGCTAATCCCCTGGATTTCCCAAGACAAATTTAGCAGTAAGAGGAGAGGGGAGTCTAGAATTTGCTCCTTTCTAATAACCCCTTCCCCCCCCCCCCAAAAAAAAAAAAAAAAAAAAAAAAAAAAAAAACGAAAATGTGTTTTTGTAAATATCTTAAAGAACACACATGGCTATTTTTAATACTTTTTCACCATTTTTAGTAGAAGTTTTACCAAAATTTCTAAAGTTTACCCCCCCCCCCCCTAAAAAAAAGATTTTTGTTCCCCGCCTGTAAGAATCAAGAATTCCAAAATCGTACTTATTTATACTTAAGTCTAATCTCTTCATGATCAATGCCGAGTTATGCTTACAAACTTTTCTTTTTTCTTTCTTTTCTTTCTTTCTTTCTTTTTTTTTTTTTTTTTTTTTTTTTTTTTTGTGCTTCCTGCCCCCAGGTTTAAAGGGGAGAAATTTCGATAAATCCCGTTTATTTAGGAATCGGATACACGTAAACAATTCAAACATCAAACTTTTGTGACCGCAGCTCTCATAAATTTCCCAAGATAAATTTAGCGCTAAAAGAGGTGTCTGGAAATTTGCCCTCTGTAATACATATCCTTCTACACCCATTCAAAAAATAAATAAATAAAAACAAATAAATAAATAAATAAAATAAAATAAAATAAAATAAAAAATAAAAAGGCAGATCACAAAAATCAAAAACGTGTTTTGAAAATATCCTAAAGAAGATGCATAGCTGTTTTCAACATCTTTGTTCATCTTTTGTAGAATTCTACTAAAAAATCCAGAATTTGCAAAATTTCCCTCCAAAACTTGATTCCCCCCCCTTCCCTCCCCTTAAAAATCGAAATTTCCTAAATCGCAGATAATGTTTTATTTGTACTCATGTGCAGTCTCCCCATGTGCAATTTCCTCACTGTGAAGTAATTTGGAGCCTAATTATGCTTACATATGTGTTTTTGTCTTTTGTCCCCAAGGAGGAAACGGCGGGTAATTTCGATAAATCCCCTTACTGTAGGTGTCGGATACATATAAACAATCCAAATACCGAAATTCGTGACTATAGCTCCCATAGATTCCTTAGGGAAAATTTAGTGCTAAAAGGGGTGTCTCGAACTTGCCCTCTTGTAATCCCTCCGCCCCCCCCCCCCCCAAAAAAAAAAATCGCAAATCACAAAAATACAAAAATGTGTTTTTGAAATTATCCTAAGGAAGTCGCATAGCTTTTTTCAACATCTTTATTCCATTTTTGATAGAGTTCTACTCAAAAATCCGGAATTTGCTCAATTTCCTGTCAAAAATCGAGTTTCCCTCCCTCCCCTTAAAAATAAAAAATTCCTAAATCGCAGGTAATGATTTATTTGTACTCATGTCTAGTCTCACCATGTGCAATTTGTTTACTATGAAGTAATTTGGAGCCGGGTTATGCGTACTAATGTGTTTTTGATTTTTGACCCTCCAGGGGAAAACGGGGGCGAATTTCGAAAAAGATGATAGATATAATTTTAAGTTGGGTAAAGACTTATATTCCTGCCAAGAGCCGTTGAATTCTGTTCAGCCGTTCTTGCCTGATACCCAGACAAAAATAGCGTTACAGGCATACAGACACGGTGACACACACACACACACACACAGAATTATCTGATATCATTTTCGACTTTCACGGTGTGTGAAACATGAAGATACCGTAAAAGTTTTTGATTCTGACAAATTTACAGACAAAAATCTGATTTTATTAATATGGATAGTTAAAAAAAAAATTCTAAAAATTTAATCAACCAGATTTAAAGTTCATATATATATATAAATAGAAAATATTAAAATAAATTTCTTCATTGTAATTTTACATAGCTTAGGTCAAAAGCAAAAATTTAAAACTTCCAAAAGAAAAGATTAATATTATTCATTGGAATACCAAACAAATTAATACAAACAGTGTTCTACAAAATTCAATAATCCATTATTTTTTCTCTTTAAAATGAATAATTATAAATCAATTTCGACAAAAATTACAGCAGTAATCGCATATTAAACCGAATTATTTATTTAATCATTGATTATTTTTTGTGGCTAAATTTAAATTATATTTTTTTAAGGATCAATAGCTTTACCACCGTATATCACAATTGTAATAAAGATTTTTTAAGACTTTTAAAATCTTGAACTTCAAAGAAAATAATAATAATAATAAAGCTAGATTATTATTTCTTTTGGTGTTCAAGACGTTATTTATTATTCCTGCGTTTATTTATCTAACACCAAGTCTCCTGTTAATAACCTATAAAATGTGATTTAATCGTCACTTTTAGTCATCAGATTTCATACGTCGAATGACTTGGGCAATTAATTTTCTACGAATTTAATAAAATGTCATACGATTGGCATCCGCATATATGCATATCCGCGTATATCCTCGTGAATCGGTTAACGGTGAGAACTACGGAAGTTATTAAAGGATGCAAAATTACCGAAGGATTTAGAGTTGACCAATTAAATCAAATTATTCTAATCAGGGCAGAGTTCCCGTCCGAGGAAAATATTGGGTGAGAATTTCTCTCATAAAAAACAAAGTGAGACTTTTAAAAATTTCGTGAAATTTCTTAAAATTAAGTGAGACTCCAAATAAACTTTGAATAATAATAATAATAGATCTTTTATAGATGGGGGGATGAGACCAAGAAGTCGTATATACTTCAGCAGATTAGGGACCGGATTGTTTGTCACACGTTTTTTCTATCAAAGGAAAAAATATAAATCTAAAAAGAAACGATTTTTTTTTTATCGATTCCTGATAAATGAAACAGTGCGTGAATTTGTGGCAATATTAAAATTTTTAAGTGAGAGAAAAAAAAAAAAAATATGGAAGATTCTCGCGAACTAATGGAAACCTTGAATCAGGGTGAATTTGGAGTAAGCGTAACACCGTTTTGGCATAGTTTGAATTTGACCTCATTTTGCCCAGTTGCAGTTACACTTACATTTCTAAATATTTTTATACATAAATTGTAACTAACTAGCTTTTAAACAATTAGAGATTTTTATAATTTAACGATGTGAAACTTAAAGAAAAAAAAATGTTAAAATTTTGTGTTTCTTTGTTACACTTACTCCATGGTTAGAGAAAACTTCGGTCAATTATACACCTATACATTATATAAGTGAAGTTTCAGTGGAGTGAAAACTTTCATGAATTTGAGATGTTTTGAATTTTTAAAATATCTCAAATCGTTACAGAGTTGTGAACATTTTTAAACGCCTGTACGCCTTCAACTAACATTTCACATTTTAAATTTTTTAACACTCCAACAAAATTTTAAAGATCAGGATATTGGGTTTTTCTGAAAATTAAAATACAGAACTGAAAAAGTAAAGTTAAATAATATATTTGATACCGTTCATGTGATTTGGAAACGCGTAAACACCCGGGTTACATTTGTCCGACATACAAAATTCCTGGGGTAAGTGTAACCACGGTGACAAACCAAGAATATTACGACATAAATCAAATCTGAAAATATATTCAAAATCTACACACAAAACTCAGTTTCATAAACCAGAAAATCCACAGCTGACAACATACTAATGAATATACTGTAGTATTTTTATACCTACCCCTTTTTCCACAGAATTTCATTTTTAGAGTAATTCTCTCTAAATGTAATTATGATTAAATATGAAGAAAAATACTCTAAAAAATGACTAGTATGAAAAAAAAAAGGCGGGTAATAATAACGGTATGGAATATTAATTAGGATTTTGGCAACAATGCAAAACCTGTAGAGTTTACTATAAACGTACAGCAATGACAAAGCTTGGAATTTTAAGAAGGGCACTCGATTGAAGAGGAAGCAATTTTCCAAACATCTAAATCTATCACTGTGTCATATTTCATTTGATAAGCTAAAGCTAAATATAAGAAAGAAAGATTTACTGAATAAGATATTATAACTTTTAGGTGCAATTTCAGCTTATCATTTAAAAGATATCAGTTTTAAACCCAAAGCAAGTACAAGACATACAGTACAATGTAATGCCAAAAAAGTATGGTTTTGTTAGTAAATAAAGTATGGTAATTGTTGGTGCTGTCCACAGCATCACCAACAATTGTATGAATTGAATGGGCGGAAAATAAAAATACGTCCAGTGGTAGCTGGATGGAACAAAACAGGTGTGTGAAATCCAAAAAAATATGAGGTCGTATTGTATTAGCATTTTATTCGGGGGACGCACGCACTGTATATATGTTTGTGGACATACACATCTATCTATCTATCTATCTATCTATCTTTCTCTCTCTTTATATATATATATATATACAGAGAGAGGCATATATATGATTTATACATATATAACACACATACATATAAGGGGGCTGCCTATGGTTCTTTATTTTACAAACTACTAATTTTAAATATTTTTTTTTCTGATAGTGATGCAAGAATTCTTTAAAAAAAAGAGGGTTCGGGAGAATTCCCATATATATAGCCGATATGCTACAACATATATATATACATCATGACAACACATGCTTAAGAAGAAACGGATTACGGTGAACGAGCCTACCGGATGTCCCATAAGTGTGTACACATTTTAAAAATTCATAAAATTTTAAGGAATTGGTAGAATAGAACGCGGTTTGCAGAAAAGTTATTCACGTAAAGGGAGATTTTTTTTTTTTTACTTAATTTTTTTGTCGATAGAGGGCGCTGCACGAATGCGCAGTGAGAAATATACAAATCAGAGTCTTATAAATTGCAAACATCTTACTTCTTAATTTGCCTCTATTTGTCCATATATGAAGTTTAAATTGTGACGATGACTTGGTGATAAAGCAACTGGTAGAACTGAACGCGGTTTGCACTTTTGTTTCTAAAAAAAAAAAAAAAAAAGAAAAGAAAAGAAAGAAAAAAAGTTAAATTTTTCATCGATAGAGAGCGCTGCACGAATGCACAGCGTGAAATATATAAACCAGGGTTCTACAAATTGCACGGTTTTACGATTAACACAGCTTGTTTCTTATTTTGGCTCCTACATGTCCATATATGAACATGTAGGAGGATGCGATGATGACGTAAATAAAGCGTTATTGGCGAAGATGTTTTCCCTCTGCTAAGAACCGCTGACAGAAGCTGCAGTCAAAGGTGTAACTTGCTTGCATGTGTAATCTTGGTGATGGCTGACTTACATAATAGAATTTATGTGTCTGGAAGCATTATTAGCATGCAAATAAATATACTATTTCCAGGAAATGTGAGATCTGCTTACGTACAGCGTATCCTATATTGACAAAAATTTTAACTACTTTTTTTATTTTTCCTTTAAAAAAAAAAAAAAAAAAAAAAAAAAAAATCCTTCACGAGAATAACTTTTTCACAAACCGCGTTTAATTCTACTAGTTTTTATATTTTTTATGATTTTTTTAAATGTCTACAGACTTATGACACACCCGGTATTGTAAAATGTTAAGTAAAACATTTTTCCTAAACAAAATTACGTAATGATATTTAAAAATATATAATTGTTTATTAATGCGTGCAACAAAACACAGGAAACGTGAAAAGAGCTATATATATAAGGAGATGTATATATTTTCAATAAGTGAAATTGAATTATTATTATTATTATTTTTATCTTTAAAAAAAAAAAAAAAAAAAAAAAAAAAAAACACTTTCTTAAATAAAAATAAGAAACCACTCTAAATCACCAGAAAAGAAAATTAAATTATATTCTGTGATATCAAAATGAGTAATAAAAAATAAGCTAAAGTTTTATTAAAATTGATTTTTATTAACAGATATTACAATATTTAATTTAAGAGGCTGGGTTTCTGTGACGTACATTTTTAATAATATAATATCTCCTTTCGGAAACTCGTTCTAAATATAGATTATGCAAACCAAAATATACATTTAATATTATAAAATTGAAATATCATTAATTAGCCTTTTAATATATTTAGGTTTTGGATTCTTTGTAAATATTTTTTGTAAAAAATAGGAAATGCTGAATTCTTTATTTAAAAAAAAAAAAAAAAAAAAAAAAAAAAAAAAGGAACATCTCTTGAAAATAATACTATATTTTAATAATGTATTCTTAAATAATAATAATAATAATAATATGATTTAAACAAAACATTCAAAACATTTCATAACCTAATATAAGATTATGAATAACCTGCTTTCATACATCATTTTCATTTTAAATAATTCTTAATTATTATATTATTAAGAAACATTGACGAAAATTATTCGTTCTTTATCGTAATTAAGGCACCATGCTGTGGCTATGACAAAGCTTTATATATTTTCCATACAAATTTGGGTAATTCAAATAATTTATCACAGAGATTATTTGATTATTTTCATCAGAGAAAAGTTTAACGCTAAATACACTGCGCTGCAAAAGAAAAAAACTGTATTTTCTAGCCTTGATACATTCTTGGTTATTCTTATGTAAAATGACCTCCTGAATATTCAAATATTACCTCCATTTTGCCCAGTCAACCAGCTTTTTTGCGGGAAGCTACCCCCTACCGCAATGTTTATCACTGTTCGGGAGTTTTATAGCCATGAATTTTATTTAAGGGACAGAAAAGGATTATTTTGACTGTTAAAAACAAACCAAATATATATATATATATCAGGTATAATAAATAATAATAATAATAGATTAATAAAAATGTAACAAATGTAATTTCTAATTTTAGTGGCGAATTCCCCCTATATTTCTCCCTTGACACTAATGTTCATGTTTTAGAATTTTTCACCTCTGTAGATCTTCGAACGTATTTAACTGTCAAAATAATCCTTTATCCTTCTCTAAATAAATTTATAGCCATAAAATTGCCGAACAGTGATAAAAATAGGTGGCATCCCCCCCTCCCACCAAAAAAAAAAAAAAAAAAAAAACGATGGGTGATGGGACAAAATGGACGTCATATTCGGTATCAGGAGGCCATTTTACACAAGAATTTCCATGAATGATATTGGGGCCAATTTTCGTGGAGAGCACTGATATCAAAAGAAAATCAGTTTTGAGACCTACAGATGATAAATTAAAAAATGCATTGCCAGATTGTAATAATAAAAATAATTAATATTATTGAGCGGGCTTTAAAATGAAAAAGAAATCGTTAACCTTTTTAAAATTGTCACATAGTCCAATCATTCTTTTTGTGGCTGCGCATCAATCAAATTTAACTTTGATCCCTTCCATAATTATTCTATGGGTCTTTTTTTGATTTGTATTATAAGGATACTTCATTCAAAAATATTTTTTTTTTTTTCAAATTCTATTTTTTGATTTGCAATCTTTATATATGTCGCCTTTTAGCTCAGTACGCAATTGAAAAGGGTAATTACATTTTTTCTCTTATTTCATTAAGTGGAAAACGTAAAAAAGTGAATATGACTAATGTACAGCTTTAACGATATTTCCGAGTTTTTTGAAAAATACACACATTGAAGTTTTACTTCTCGGGTAGGGGAGGAGGGAGGAGCGATGCTCCTATATATATTTAAAAGTTTCTCCTGGTCTACTGTTACTGTTACAGAGTTTCCAACATTCATAATTTATTCAGAAGCATCGTTAGTCCCTCCTCTTTTTCTTACCAATATTTTTTTTAAGTTGTAATTTGTTTCTTATTTTATGGTAGTTATATATTGGAATAATAATAATAATAATAATAATAAATTTAAAAATAAAGTTATTAGATACTTGAGGTTAAGTTTGAGTGAATTTTTCGTCACACTAGAGCGACAAGTCTGGTACTTACTAGCAGACAGCAGTGAGTCTAGCAGATGTCTAGCTGTGGTCTGGAGACATGACATCATAATTTTGGTCTGCCATTGAGGGAGGATCAAATCAGCCGCTTTGGTAAGGCCCAGAGCGTATTAGGTAGAATTAAGGCGTTGTGTAGAATGTTGCGGATAGAGTTACAAGATTTTAGTGAGTTCCAATTTCTAACGGTGATTGTGATTATGGGGATTAAGTCCGATTGACTGCTCTAGGGTCCTAGACCTGAGGAGGAGTGCCCGGGTTCTAGCCGTAACTACGCAAGTTTCGGAGAAAACCACGGATAACTTCGAACGTTTAGGTCAACGAGTGTGACTAGGATCGAACCCGGCACTTCACGTCTACCAGCTTTAAGCTCAGAACCACTCGGCCACTGGTGGGTAGTTCTAACGAAATTATAGATTTCGGTGAAGCTTTGGTGTCATAGTTCAAACGGAAAGTATTTTAGGTGAACTTTGTTACAATTGTTATTCAAGGTGACACTTCAGTATGTCCTACGTCCTAATGAAATTACGAGAGTTTCAACGTAAAATAATTCTTCTTTGGAGAGTTACAGAAGAGTCAAAGAGCGAAATCTGAAGGAAGTTTTTCATTGTCTTCGAACTATTTCGAAGTAGAAAAGTATATGTTGTTACAGTTAGGTTCACTAGACATTAGTGATTTTTTTTCGGACATACGTTGCACACATTTCCTCATACCACATAATATAAATCCAACACTTACTTTTGTGGGTAGTTATATTCCCCCATTCTTAAGTTTAACTAAATTGTTATGTTTTAAATTGTCGTCTTTTCTGTTTCAGCATTTACTGACTTTCAGCTGCTAGAATGTCTATTCAGGGAGTTTCAGGAAAAAAATGCCACTTCACAATGTGCAATTTTTTGTTATACAGTCTCTATAAATAATTTATTTAAGCAGGTACTCACAGTCTTTAATTATTTTTTCTCTGAACAAGTCCTCAAGTTGTAAAGATTTTAAATTTAAAAAAAATCTGCTAGGTAAGCACTAGACAATGATTGTGGCGCCAAAATGTTAACTGTACCGAGAGCCCTGCTAAAAAATAAATAATCCTCATTTACAAATACGTTACGAAAACAAATATGTCCGTTGTTTATTTTGAAGAAGAAAATCTAGAAATGTAAAAATTTGTTGTTATTGATTTTTATTATTTATAGCATTTAAATGTTTATTTTACTTCGTTATATTTTGTACGAGATTTGCGCATATGTAAAAAAAAAAAAAAAAATACACTCTTTTAACATTGAAAGTATTATCTGATACAAAGTAGGAGTTAGGAATTGATGTTATAAATCTTCCTTTATTTAGGTTTATTTTGAATGACACTTTTTATATAAAGTAATCCTTCTATTATTCTTTCAAAGACATACAATTAACTATAGAAAAATGGCATTTAAAATAGTGACTGATGGTGATTATTTATAATGCTAGAAATTATTTAGAATAATTCAAATTAAAGCATCTGTGTCATTATCGAATAATTTCAACTTCTTTTTACAGTAAAATTCTGGCTTTAACAGAGGTCTTATTTTGTTATTATTATTATTTAATTATTTAGAATTTTTTATTATGAAAATTACAGAATAAATTTACATTTTTCAATTAAAAAATTTGTTTTTTAAATGACAAATTTTGGATTTAAAGAACTTTATAATTTTAATTAAAAAGTTTTTAAAAATAATTTTCTTGTGTAAATATAAAGAGAAAAACAAAAATATTTACAATATTAACTTTATAATCTTTACAATATATTTTGGATGATAATTATGTCAAACAATAGTTTTATCTTAACATACAGTTTTGTTTTGTGGCACTTCCTAAAAGTTTTGAAGATAAATTTACGACATCTTGTAAAATACAAAAATTTTAGCTGATACTCAGGAAAGCAAGATTTTCTCATCAGGATGATTTATATAACTGCTTTGGAGCTTAAGTAATTATCTTTTTTTTTTTTTTTAAGTGTAACTTATTGCTTCTAAGACTTTCCTTTATTAATGATGCTCCTCTTAGCTAAGCCGGAAGTTTAATATATATATATATATATATATATATATATATATATATATATATATCTTTTGTTGTGAACTATATAATCTTGTAACTTTTAACTTATCTGATACACTTAAGTTGTAAAGAAATCAGTTTAGATTTCCTCGAATGTAATTTTCAAAATACCCTTTTCTCTGTTAAATGAGAATTGACTTTTAAATAAAAATTTTAATGTTAAAATATAAATGCATTTTCCTGTTGACTCCCATTTAACTATAAATTGGTATTTACACAAGTTTTTTACATTAATAAATGCATACGTACAAACTTAAATCTATTGATATATGTAAATATAGTGTAGTTACAACAACAATGGATTACTAATAAATTTGCTATGTTAACGGTTCAGGAGATGTGATTAAGAGGTTTCAGATAAAATGTTAGTTCAAAAGACTTAACCATTTTTGGAGTCATGGGATATAGTTTATACCCTCTAATTTTAATTCCCAACTGAAAAAAAATATCCCAGAATTTTTTTCAGGCCTTGTAGCGTTCCTATAATTTTAGTCGCGTTTTATTTTATTTATATCTATTGCTAATTTATTTTTTCTTGAATGTCTTAATCTAAAATATTAAGTAAAAAAATATTGTTTTAAAATAATGGTTACTATGTAAGGAAATGAGTGTAAAATTTTAGGAATGCAACGAGGTCACATTTATTTATTTATTTATTATTATTTTTTTAATAAAAGAATTTACTTTTTTAACTTAGCCTGAAAAAAAAAAATCATTTATTTCGTTTCTTCTAAATTTGATCTTAAATTCTGGTGGCTCTTGATTTTAAATGAGCATATTTCTTTAACATTTATTGATTGTCACATTACATTGTTTTTTTTTTTTTTTTACCAGTTTAAAACTTTATCTGGTACTTTTGTTATGTGTCAGTAATGTTGGAATTAGTAAAATTAGAAATTTCATTTAACAGCAGGAATATTTAAGAAATTATTATTGGAGGATATTTTTATTATTAATAAATTATTAGGCTGGTAATTGTGTAATGAATAAAAATGTTCGAGCCTTTTGTGTGGTCGTGAAAAGTCATTGTAATAATATTGGAAAAGAAATTTTATGATTTAATGTATCGAAATATTATTTTTCTGTTAAAAAATTCTTTTTCTTTATTTAATAGATGCAAGTAATATTGTAAATTTGGAATCATAACTTTGTTGATGCTTTTTAATTTGTTTTTCTAATAATGTCCACTTAATATTATGTCCTTTACTACAATTAAAAAAAAAAAAAAAAAGGAAAGGAAAGAAAAGGAAACAAGAGAGTTTTTCCCAAACTCTGCGGAATGTCTATGCATAAATTATAACGAAGAGCATTTATTGTTTTATTTAAAGATGGACAATTATTTCTAAGTTATGTAATTTGGAGTAAGGTTTTCTTTAATCTATGATAGAATTTCTTGTAAACGAATAGTTTTCTTTTCAGCTACATTCAAGGCTTTTCACTTTGGGGTTATTAAAGTAATAAATTTAATCTTCTTCATTTTGGTAGATTTTAAGTAAAATGGAAAACACAGCACGTAATTAAGATTTTATTTTACACGATCACAAATTAAAACTTTGTTTATCTATCTCAACAAGTTGTTGCTTGAATTGTAGATTTGTAGAATTTAATATACTTGGTGAAATATTTGTAAGAAAGGTTTAACGCTTATATGGGTTCACCATTGTGCATTTTACTGTGGGATATAAATTTTTAATTTGGGCGTAATAATTTACTATGATAAATTTCTATGCAGGCAATAATAATTCGAGATAAATAAAGCTGGAGTTTATTTTTATTTAAATATTCGGTGTTTAATAATAATAATAATAAAAAATAAATAAATAAATAAATAAAAAAGAGCACCAGAATGTATTTCAGCGTATGTATACTGAATATGTATATATTTGTTTTTCCACATTTACTCTTTTACCACACGTTTATATTTTTTATAATATATATTTTTTTAATCATCAATATACTTTACATATCTTTTACAAAACAATGTGTATTTCGCAAGAGTACTTATTCAATATTTCTCTAAATAATGCGTCGTTTCATTATACTTTCTTTTAAATAAGTAGTTAGGAGCATAAGGCATATATTACAATAATAATATTTTCACAGAATCGTTTAAAAAATTCCATTTGCTTATTATTTTTATTGTTAAGAAAATTGGAAAGCAAAAATAAGAAAATAAAATTTTACAAAAGTAGCAGGGAACATTTAAAGAGTGTCCTGAAATTACTGTTTGAATATTAAAACGCAAATATGTGAAAAGTCAGCATGGACAAATAAAAATATGTATTTGCATTTTTAAATACATTCATTGGTCACAAATTCACTTCATGTGACAATATAAGTGACATAATCGCCAACCAGTCGTAAGTTCTGTTTAAAGCATCGAAAAATGTAGTTTCAGTAAACTCAGGTAGAAAATTTTGTTCAGTATTTTTCTATAAGTTAAGCTCCTATTACACACACAACGAGTTTTTGCACAACTTTTGAACCAATTGTTTATTTGAGCCAATTTTGTTGGCTCAAATCACCTCAACGCTCAGAGTAATAGGAATTGGGAATACGAACAAGTTTTTCTGGCTAGTCATAAAATCTTGTTGGTACAAGCAACTTCTCCTATTGTGATAAGCCGTTGAGAAGAAAGCGCTTTACAAGCCGAGAAAAGATAGCGGCGGCGGATATTCATTCACACATTGTTCTCTTCGCTCATCCCCATCGTCCTCGTTAAAAGAGCGACAAGTAAGTGCGTCTTAACGTGTACTGTACACCGTGCAAACCAGTTTTTCGAACAATTTTTGACTGAACTATTGCAACCCTCTTACCGAATTCGGCTTGCAAAAATTGGCTCAAATCGAAGTTGTGTGAAACATCGTTGCGTGTAATAGGAACATAACGTTGAAGAATATTTGACTTATTATTATTATTATTATTATTTTCTTAAACATGAGTGTAGCGATGACTGCTGCTAAACCTGTCAAGAACAACACTTTTATTTTTTTTTTTATTTATTATTTATTATTTATTTTTAATTTTTAATTTTTACCAGATTGTGAGTAAGAAACTTAGCAAATGGGCCTTGCAGAATGCATTTCGCAAATCTTTCTCTTTCAAATTCGGTTTCGAAATGAACCATCTTGTGAAATTGTTTTCTACATGAGCATTTTGGTGGTAACTTACTTTCAACTTTGAAATCATCTGAAATTTACATACAAGAAATGCCATTCAAAAGTTCTTTACACAGAATCTATAACTGTTTAGAGTCATAGGACACACGAGCTTCGTCATTCATTATTAAGAGTTTTCTCTACCATCCGATTTTTCCACTTATTTGTAGAGATTCTTGTCACCTCTTTTCGCCTTTTCAGCCTGATATTTTTAATACAGAAAGCCAGCAGATAGTTAAAGTACCAATCGTTTTTTGTTTTCTTGAAAGCTTCTCTGTTTGAAAAAGATGGATTTTTTATAGTGATAATGATAATAATAAAAACTTACATACGTTTGGAATTCACAGTTGGTGCACAATTTTGCTGTGATGATTGCTGCTACACCTGTCAAGAACAACACTTAAAAAAAAAAAAAAAAAAAAAAAATGTGAGTTAAGAAAATGGAGAAAGGGGCCTTGCGGAATCTCTTTCTGGCGGTTTTTTCTAATAAAATTCTGTGTTCAAATAAACCACCTTGTGAAATAGTTTTCCAGATGGGCAGTTTGGCGGTAAAATTCTCCAATTTATTTTTAACCGACTTCAAAAAAGAAGGAAGGTTCTCAATTCAAACTGTATGTTTTTTTAATGTTTATTAGCTCATAACTTCTGAACAGATACTCTGATTTTGACACTTTTTGTTTTGTTGAAAAGGCCTTGGTCTGAAATAGGTCCCATTGTAATACCTTTACAATCTAAAGAAAATACAGGGTGCCCCAAAAAAATCAGTCCCAACTCTTTTAACTCTTAAATGGCTGCAGATATAGTGTTAAAAATGGTATGTAAGTATAGCAAAGTGGCCATGCAGTACAAGGTTAAACCGCTTGCAGCGCCACCTGGTGGAAAATAGAGGAGTTAGTGTTCCTATCTCGAAAACGGTTCTAGAGATAAACGTGAATTTAAAAGTTGAAAAATATCATCGATTTAGTACAAAAAGATAGTTTAGACATTCATACTAGCGTTCCTATCTCGGAAACGGTTCAAGACATGGGGAAAAAGTGAATTATAAAATTGCAGGGCGTCATCGATTTAGAACGAAAAGATAGTTTAGACATTGATGCTAAAAATACAATGCTAAAAACTTGCATTTGTTTGTTCGCAATTTCTTACACTATGCACACTTGAGCTACATTGCACACGTTGTAGCGTAGCTAGTGAGACATACGTTATATAGTTCCAAATACGGTTACTTGATAATTTTTGTTTTGTTGTAAAGATCTTGGTCTGAAGTAGGTACCACTGTAATATCTTTACAATCTAAAGAAAATAAAACACAATCTGGTGAAAAAGAGCGGAAACAGTGCTCCTATCTCAAAAACGGTTCAAGATGGGAGAAAAGTTAATTACGAAGTTATAGAGCATCATCGATTTACTACGAAAAGACAGTTTTTAGACATTATTGCTAAAAATAGAACGCTTAAAACGTGCAGTTGTTTCTTCGCAATTTCCAACACTGTGCACACTTGAACTACGGTGCACACTTTGCAGCGTAGCGGATGACGCGTATACTCTGTGGTTCAAAGTACTGCTACTGTAAGCGGTCACACTGATTAGCGCAAAGTCGTTTTCAACCAACTTCAGAAAGGAGGGTATTCTTAATTCGAACTATGTGTTGTTATTGGTGTTTGTAACCTTATAACTTCGTAAGAGATGTTCTAACTAACCGACTTCAAAAAGGAGGAGGTTCTCAATTCAAACCGTATGTTTTTTTGTTTATATTTTTGTTTGTTAGCTCATAACTTCTGAACAGATAATCCGATTTTGGTACTTTTTCTTTTATTGTAAAGGTCTTGGTCTGAAATAGGTCCCATTGCAATATCTTTAAGATCAAAAGAAAATACAGGGTGCCCAAAAAAGTCAGTCCCGACTCTTTATCTGCTGAACAGCTGCAGCTATAGTCATAAAAGTGGTATGTAGGTATAGTAAAGTGGGTGTGTGCTGCACGATTCAACCGCCTACAGCGCCACCTGGTGGGAAACAGTGGAGTTAGCGTTCCAATTTCGGAAACAGTTCAAGACAGGGGAAAAAAGTGAATTATAAAATTGCACAGCATAATCGATTTAGAACGAAAAGATAGTTTAGACGTTAATGCTAAAAACAGAACGCCTTAAACGTGCATTTGTTTGTTCACAATCTCCTATTTTGTACACACTTGAACGACATTGCATATGTTGTAGCGTAGCGGGTGACATTTATGCTATGCAAAATTCAAAGTATGGTTATTGTAAGCGGTCACATCGATTAACGCATAGACATTTTAAACCGACTTCATAAAGGAAGAGGTTCTCAGTACAAACCATGTTTCTCATTGTTGTTGTTATTGTTGAAATTTGTTAGCTTATAACTTCGTAAAAGATGATTTAATTTTAATACTTTTTTTGTTGTCGTAATGACCTTGGCCTAAAATAGGCTTTATTATGATTTCATTAAGATATAAACAAATTACAGGATACTCACAAAAGTCGGTTCTCACTTTAACTGCTGTACGCATGCATCTACACTGGTAAAAGCAGTATGTAAATATCGACGTTGAAACTTCTGTCCGTCAGCTGCAATGCATATTTTGCTCTTTGTTTTACGCTGCGCAATTTCAGCTCAGCGAGTGACACGTATTCACTGTAAAGTTCAATATATATGCCTAACAAAAGTTTTGGCTACGAATACAGAGTAACCGTTCTTTACATTTCTAAAGACTTTTTAACTTACCGTATGTTCATTCAATAGATAGTTTTTTGCTCATATCCGATAAAGGCAAGAAAAGTGACACAACTTAAAAATGCAG
Organism: Salticus scenicus; assembly: GCA_963930645.1. Classification (NCBI taxonomy): domain Eukaryota; kingdom Metazoa; phylum Arthropoda; class Arachnida; order Araneae; family Salticidae; genus Salticus; species Salticus scenicus. Next base: position 324,390,014 of record OZ005652.1, on the reverse strand, counting down.
CATTTGAGAAAAATCAATTTAAAAATAACGTGGCTAGAATAAAACTGGCACAACTGTCTCTCAAGTGGATAACTTTCTAGATGGAGATGTAACTTTTTTGTTCACATTGGGTGCATTTCATGTATTTTTAAGTGACATAAACCATTTTTTGAGTCATGTCACTTTTCTTGGAAATTGTGATTTGTGAAACTGCCGTCGAACGTCTTTTGATGTTCTGCTATATGAATAAGTTTTCACTGAAAAGAGAAAAATAAAATCTTTTTGTAAAAAAATAGAACCGACTCCAAAAAGCAACTACTATTCAAAAAAAAAAAAAAAAAAAAATATGAAATGAAACGAAACTGCGCCTAAAAGTATAAAATAATTTCCTACTCCAAACAACCTGTAACACTACAATTAATCATAACTTTTGAAGTCGGCGCAAAATTAAATAAAAATCGATACCTTATTCAATACAAAAATCAAATCCTATTCAAAATACACATCTCACATTGTCACCTGCAAAACGCAGCCGAAAACTGTTTTGATTCAAGAAAACAAATAAGAATTCGTAAGCAGCAAAAGTTGGCGAAGATGCTGGTATCTGACGTCCTTGGTGAAAGAAAAATCGCAACATTATCTGGCAAGCATATTTTATTTCTTTGGGATATGATTAATTTGATAAGGTATATTAAGAGAGTAATCAAGAATATGAAACAATACTTCGTACAAAATTTATTATGAAAATATACATCTTGCGTGTATATTTTTGCAATACGTTTTGAACGCCAAATCCAAAATCTACCAAGGATGATAGTTATCAAAGTTATACCAAATTTGCAAAGGAAACTATAACTTCGTAGAAACATAAATACCGCATTGTGAAGAATGTTCACTGTTCTGTGTAGATGCTGCCAATGGACCAATTGTATACAGTGATAAAATAATAAAGGAAACATGAAAATGGATCATTCGAGACGACAGCATTTGTTGCTACCGATCTAAAAACAAACCTTTAAAAACTGATTAAATTTTATTTAATTTTGCGCCGACTTCAAAAGTTATGATTAATTGTAGTGTTATAGGTTGTCTGGCGAAGGAAATTATTTTATACTTTTAGGCGCAGTTTCGTTTCATTTCATACATTTTTTTTTTTTTTTTTTTTTGAATAGTAATTGCTTTTTGGAGTCGGTTCTATTTTTTTACAAAAAGATTTTATTATCTTTGAAATAGTCTGAAATTTACTTATTTGAAATGTCATTCACAAATTCTTTGCACGGAATCTGTTTCTATCTATTTCGACTCAAATGACACACAAGTTTTGTCGTTCGTTACTAAAAGTCTTCTCTAACATTCGATTTCCTCACTTATACTTGTAACCTCTTTTCGCCCTTTCAGCCTAATATTTTTAATACAGAAGGACAGCAGATTTAGTCGTAGTTAAAATACGAAATCGTTTTTCATTTTCTTGAAAGCTTCTCTGTTTCACTGAGAAAAAAATATACCCCCTTCCTCTAGAATGAATAAGTGGCCATTTTCTAAATCCCTTAACTAGAAATATAGATTTCCGAGCTATGCGCATAAGGCTCGCCAATAAACTGAATAGACGAAATTATCGAGAATTTCTAGTGTGCACATTTCTAGGTGGTGAAACAGTATTCTGAATATTCTGAATCATTTGTATAGCCAGAAATTTTCGCTTGATTTTCTAGATTTTGGTAATAAAGCAAGATTATAGCGCCTCTTGTAGTCTCATTTATTTGCAGAGATTTTTAAATAACTTTGCCCTCGAGAATATAGGCAAACGCTCTAGAATTCTAATAGGGGCTTCTAGAACTCGCTGTCCAAGGGGACTAGAATTTATAAGGATGACCTGGAACTATTTTTTATAGAGCCACATTTTAGATTCCAAATGTCAGTTACAGAATTTTTTCTCAGTGTTGGAAAAGATGGGTTTTTAATAAAAAGAAGCCTCACTTACGTTTGGAATTCACATTGGCGATTGTGTCTTATCAACTCTAAATTTCCTAATATATTGTTCGATTTTTTGTTTAATGCGTCTCTCTCCAATTCCTTGAGTTTTAATATAATTACTTCTAAATTTGCTGTTAACAGGTTGAGTGCCATGTCAGCCATAGGTGGCTGATACTGAGTTTTTCGCTTAGGCAGCGTCAATCATCGGTGGCTGACATAGTGTAAAATACGATATAAAGCCGCGTCGACCACGGGTGACTGACAGTGTAATATATATATATATATATATATATATATATATATATATATATATGTTTTAAGTAATTACTGAAAATTTATTTAAAATTTACTTAATTTTTATCTATTACAGGATTATATCTTTAAGGCATTTTAATGGATTTCATTGAAACACGGTAAACATATCGCGCTTCTAAGCAGCGCGCGTGGCCTGACGGGGATTTCATTAAGAATACGCGTGGCGCTCAACGTGTTAAAAATGCATCTCAAGAAAATGTTAATAATTTGGTTAATTTTTGTTTTCATCTCAATGAAAAAAAAAATATTTTTTTTTTTAAGTTTTTAATTTTTTATTTATCTTAAGAAATAAAATAAAATAAAATAAAAATTTATCTATTCAAATATATATAGTAAATCTATTAATTCTGAGACTGTAATTCTTAGACACTTTTTATTGTTTCATTGTATAAGGAGATAAATAACTTTACGTCCATGTAATCTGCAAAATACAATGCGTTAAATAATAAAATAAAAATATGTTCAGCTAAAGGTACTTTGATTAAGATTATTTTTATTTATTTGCTTAAAAGTTACTGCTTTAAAATCTCTATGAGTGAATGTCGTACAGTTTATGCACGGATGATCTCCAAACGAAAATGATCATGTCGCAACAGAAATACTTTTTAAGAATTTCCTTTTTATGGCAAATATTTGTTTTCAAAGCAGCCAATTTCAACAAAATAAATGTTGATAATGGAAATAATCTCCATAATAATTTAACGTATATCACATTAAAAGAGTATTGCTTTAGAAAAATAAATAATATTTTTATTTTTTCAAACTAAAAACATTAAATCGTAAGATTAAATTTGTCATATACTTCAGAGAAGAAATCAACAAAATAAAAGGAAAATTTAAAACATTTAGTTCTATAGTTTATTATAAAATGCAATATTTTTATGATACATTACAGTAATAATGTAATATTCATTCATACATATATACATACATACATACATATATATATATATATATATATATATATATATATATATATATATGTTTATATACATTAGGTTGGCGGGAAAGTTCTGACATATTTTAAATAACACATTTGAATGGTTTTTAATAACGTATAATAATTTACATTTTAATCAATAATATACTATTCATTATTTCTAATCACTCATTCCCATCTTTCAGGAAGCTTGTCTATCTCCCTAGCGTAGAAATTCTCATTTTTGGACCCACAATATTGCCATGTAGACCGCTTCGAAAAAAATAAAATTTTTCCCGCCAGATAATTTTAAAACGATCGAAATAGATATAGTAATCCGATGGAACTTTGTCAAATTAATATGGTTAGTATCAGAGAATTTTCAAATCTAAGCAGTTGCGTTATCATTGAAATATGTGGTTTTGCATTATCTTGATGGAACAACATTTCTTTTCTCTTCGCTAATACTGGCCGCTTTTCTATTCAGTTTATCAAAATAATTACAATGAATGTTTGCACTGATAATTTATCTCTGTTTAATTAGCTCGTAGTACTCTGGGCTTCTGTTATCCCACTACAAACAGAGCATCCCCTTCCGTTGATGAAGATCTGGTTATGCAATAATTTTGGCGGCTGTTCCAGGTTTGCCGTAAACTTTTTGTCTCCTTATATAATATTATCACAACGAATCCACTACTCATCTCCCATAATAAGCTTGCCCCCAAAAGGTTTCACATTGCGTCTAATAAGGACATGTGAACAGATTCTCACACAAAGCGATAAATTTCTTTCAGTCAAATTGTACAGAACCTATAAATATTCTGCTTCAAAACAAATCCAAGATGTCTGATGTGTTCCTCAACAATGAATTGTGGATGCCGTGTTCCATTGTAATTGCATTGGTGTTTAGATGTGGGTTACTCTCCAAAATGTCATTTTTGACCTTGGATAGCTGACCAGATCGATGTTCTTTTTTTTTTAAGACTGAAATCCCGGGAACGAAATTAGGCAGGCCATTTTTGACAAGTCCGAACATTTACAACTTCATTTCCCAACATGTCATATAAGTTTTTACAAGTAACCAATGCATTGCTTCCTTTCTGGAACTCATATCAAACGCAATGTTTAAAATATACATTTTCACTGTCATTTTATTCAATCTGTACTTCAAAACTAACTGATGAAGGATATTGAATGTAGTCCTCTTATATCCCACGATAGGTACGTTAAACAATAATATCCCACATGACATACTATACCACTTTGTCTTGCCCTGACAAGTAAAATTACCTGCAGGTAGTAAAATGCGACAGTATTTTCCCACCAACCTTTATATATATATGACTCAGTTTGTATTTCAGTGTATGTGATAAATTATTACAACAATGCTTTAGTAATTTAACTTTAATCCACTTCCTTAAAATATTTTGTTTTTCAAATCCTATTAAAGTATAATATTCTTTTTATTATTCTCATCTCAAATTTTTTCTGATTCATTGTTTATACAAAATGATATTTTTCTGGATCCTTAAAGAATAAGACATTAATAATCTATTTATAAGCAGCATATTTCAACAGTAACGCATTATTTTGACCAATCCATTATACAACTATTTGTTCAATTACAATTTGTTTATCTTCTTAACTTGTTCACTTTACCACAGTTTCTCATACCTTTTAAAAGTTTTTCGTACAAAAGTCTCTCTAACGTACTATTTAATAATGCTTCATCTTATTTAATCTACTCCATCCTAAAACATTTCTTTAATATAGTATTTGATATGAGTTGATCCTATATAATCCACTTGATCATACTTTATATACTACAACAACTTATTCCTAAACTTTAGGTAAAGTGAAGATCTTGGAAAAGTCATACCGTAATTTTCTTCGAGCACGTACATTCTATCACATACACATAACATATAATGTCAATAATGTCATGATCCAAACGTGACAGGATGAAATTACACACCAAATACTTCATTATTTTATAAAGGCTATTTAAAGTGAGGTAAGGAATAAAGAGTTCATAATAAATAGGGGCTTTTTTAGTTTAAACTAAATAAATATAAGAAAATAAGGAATTAAATATATCATTTAATTATATTACGCATTTTAAATAAATAAAATAAGTAATACAATTAAACGATAGATGACAATAATGATATAACGTACTAAATTTTTATACAAAATAAATTTTAGAAACTTACAGGTAATTATTGCTGATAAAGCTTCCATTAAAATTACAGTGTGTGTAACAAGTTTGCATTACGAAACTTATAATATGTTCTATTTTAAATATATAACTTTATTAAGAGAACGTATTTTGTCATGTACACGCCTGAAATTAATATACGACACAAAATTGTATTTTCGTAAAAGATAACTTTAAAAATTGTAGAAATTTTCTGGAACCCATATTTAAAATTCTGATTATGTTAATAGTTTCATTTTACAAAAGAAAAATGTTTAAAAGGCCTAGAGTAAAGAGAAGGGACACTTTAACATGCATAGATAATGTAGATTGGACGGAGACGCTGTAGTTTTTGTTTAATATTTCTGTGGAATCCCTTGCTGTGTGTGTTTGGTTGTATTTGTTATTTATCGATCTTTTGTGAAAGTTAGGCTTTTTAGTACACATAAAAAACAGATTTAACTTTAAATAGTAATAATAATAGTAATATACATAATTTGAAATAAAAATTTTCTTTGGCTAATCCGTACTAATCTGAGAAATTACTTAATATTCGGAGAAAAGTAACATACGTCTCATTACTTATGTATCTTTTCTATAAATGGCCGGAGTTCCCCTACAGAGCCTGCATATAAAAGAATCAAGTAGTACAGCATCTTGTTTAACGCGAGCATCTTATCCTCATTTACCCTATTTAAAAACTCTATATAAATATAATAAACATATATATTAAAAATATTATTACGAGTATTTTCATAACGTTTAGTTATTCTAATATAAATTTTTAAATATGTATGTGTGTTATGTTTCTCTTCTCCTTATTTTCAATTATGCAATTGTTTATTCACTAGAAAAAAGTTAGTAACATTACACAAAACAAGAAAATGTATTAAGAGAACTTGCACATTTAAGGCGTTACATGGGTTTGGAAAGCTATAAAAAAGCATATTCTCCATCGCTCTTTTTTTTTTAAATATAATAAATAAAAATTTTTATTCAGAATATTGAGCACATAAAACAGCAACATTTAAAAAATATTTTATAAAATTTTTGGAAAATTCAGTTAGTTGGTTTTGGATTCCGGAGACCCTTCAAAAAAATAGTGCACACGATAGCTCGAAACCTAATGCAATTATCTTATTAAAATTTTGAAAACTTCTTCGAAATAGAACTGAATGGTGCTTGAAATTATTTTTTTCTACTAAAAGTAATTTTACAAAGCTGTAGTTGAGGTAAAATGCACCGAAAGTTGCACTGTTTTTGCATACAACTTTGACAAAAATTCGATTTCCAAGTTTATTAAAAATCCTCCGTTCAGGCACTAGTCAATTCGATTTTGAAAAAGTTTGCAAAATTTCAATATAATCGGTGCATTAGATTCTGAGAAATCGTGTTCACTGTTTTTCTGAAAAGCCCTTGGAAACCAGGATCTACTGGCTGAATTTTCCAAAATTTCTGATAAAAAAATTTATAAAATATTGTTTAAATGTTGCTCTTTTAAATGATCAAAATTTTGAAGAAACAATTTAATTTATAATACGTGAGTAAATATTCTGGTATGTCATTCACACGACTTTCTTTTACCCTGAAATTTAATACTATAAGTACAGATTGGAGATTAAGGGGTAAGATAACGAGCACTGTTATGCAAACCTATGTTAAAACAATTCAAATAAGGCATCAAAGAAGCTTTATTTGACAAGTAAGTCTGTATGAGGGGGCTACCACCCCCCTAAACCCCTCGTTTTACTACTGTACCTACATTTATATAGAATTCGAATCTGTTATTAAATTCAAAAAATTCATTTAAAATTATTGAGAAAACTTTCACCCCAACTTTCCTTCAAACTTATCAATCTTGATCAAACTTTTCTAGTACAAACACATTAACTTCAAAATACAACATTTAGATCGCCTGAAATTATCTGTATTTATTCTAACAGACACAGACAAAGGTCAGGCGTTAAAAACTTGACTTCGGTATTCAGGAAGCCTCAAAACGTCAAAATATGAGGAAAAAAAGCTATGAATATTTAGTTTAAAAAATACATTATTTACCATATAGCTATGAGGAATTAATTTTAATTCCTGAGCAGCTTTTCTGGACATGGTAAAATACTATAGTGAAGCACTTCCACTTACAGAAAAAAAAAAAAAGTGTTATGGCTTAAATATTGGCAGCCCTGTATGCCTTCTGAAATTTATGCACACATCACATGGTGCACATAAATATAATCCTAGATTAATAACACAAGGCACAAACTGAAGTACACTTCTATCAATTTTCAGCTATTGTCGTAGTAAAATCTAGTTCTTTTGCGTAGCCCTGTAAATGAACAGTGAATTATTTCTATACCGCATTCTACACGAAACATGTTTTTACGTTTATAATATATATATATATATATATATGTATTCGTTTCATTTCGTTTAGTGCAGTCTATAGATGTTAAAATGTAATTACCTGCAATTTTCTCCATAAACGTAATGTATTTGAATTCTCTTGGGTGTCCCTGTACACGAATCATTTTCTTGATCTCAACGAAAAGTTTAGTGTAGCATCCCGATATGATACATATTTAGAATACCAAGTTTGGACTTTCTGCTATAATTAGTTTTTGAGATATGCTGATAACAGACAGACACACAGACACACACACATACACACAGACCAACCGCTGAAAAATTTCTTTTTGGATTCAGGGGACCTCAAAACGTGTAAATAAAACAAAAATTCAATTTTGAAAATTTGACCCAAAAACTCTGTTACTTTCTCTTCCTTATGTGTAAGAGAAAGTAAAAATAGAGAAAATAAACTTTGTTTCAGTCTTGGAAATCCATGTAACACCTTAAGTAATTCCTTTTAAAATTGTCGAGAAAAAAGTAACCAGTGTTTCAAGAAATAGTAAAATGTTGAAATACTAAGACTTTACAAGAAATACTAAATTGCTCATTCTGCATAACTACAAATTTTCATTTGGAATTTTGAAAAAGGATAACTTTCTAATTTTCTAAATGTAAAAAAAAAAAAAAAAAAAAAAAAAAAACTGAAAATGATATATGAAAACATAGCTAAATAAAAATTATCTTAAAAAAAAAAAAAAAAATCTGATGTGTCACTCACACGACTCTCGCTTACCTTGAAATTTAATACAATAAATACAGATTGGAGATTAACAAGTAATATATCGAGTACTATTATGCAAACCTATGTTAAAACAATTGAAATGAGGCTTAGGAACAGCTTTATTTGACAAACAATTGTAAGTGAACAGTTCTATGTGAATTCAACCAACCGTTTCGTTATTAAATATACATTAATATAAAATTCAAATCTGTTATTAAATTCACAAGTTCATTGAAAATTATTCAGGCAACTTTCACACGCAACATTCCTTGTAACTTATCAATCTTGATGAAACTTTTCTAGAAACAAACGTATTAACTTCAAAATACAACATTTGGATCGCCTGAAATTATTTGCTTTAATTTATTCTAACAGACACATAAAAAGATCAAACATTAGAAACTTGAGTTCGGTATTCAGGAAGTCTCAAAACATGTAAATATACAAAAAACCAAGCGATGAATATTTAGATTAAAAAAAGTAAATTATTTATCATATGACTTTGAAGACTTAATTTCAATTTCTGAGAAGCTTTTTTGGACATGGTAAAATATTATAGTTACTTCCATTAACAATGAAAAAGAATGTTATGGCTTAAATATTTGCAGCCCAGTATATCATCTGAAAGTTATGTACACATTACATGGTGCACATAAATATAGTCCTATATTAATAACACAGAGCACAAACTGAAGTACACTTCCAACAATTTTCAAGTAGTGTCGCAGTATAATCTTGTTCTTTTGAGTAGCCCTGTAAACGAACAGTGAATGATTTTTATACCATATTCATCATGAAACATGTAGACTAGTTTTTACGCATATAAAAAATATATACATATATACATTCGTTTCATTTGGTCTAGTGCAGTCTACAGATGTTAAACTCTATTTACCTGCAATTTCCCCCATAGACGTAATGTATTTGAATTCTCTAGGGTGTTCCTGTACACAAACTATTTGCTTGATCTCAACGAAAAGTTTAGTGTAGCATCCCTATATGATACACATTTAGAATACCAACTTTGGACTTTCTGCTATAATTTGTTTTTGAGATATGCTGATAACAGACAGACACACAGACACACACACATACACACAGACCAACCGCTGAAAAATTTCTTTTTGGATTCAGTGGACCTCAAAACGTGTAAATAAAACAAAAATTCAATTTTGAAAATTTGACCCAAAAACTCTGTTACTTTCTCTTCCTTATGTGTAAGAGAAAGTAAAAATAGAGAAAATAAACTTTGTTTCAGTCTTGGAAATCCATGTAACACCTTAAGTAATTCCTTTTAAAATTGTCGAGAAAAAAGTAACCAGTGTTTCAAGAAATAGTAAAATGTTGAAATACTAAGACTTTACAAGAAATACTAAATTGCTCATTCTGCATAACTACAAATTTTCATTTGGAATTTTGAAAAAGGATAACTTTCTAATTTTCTAAATGTCAAAAAAAAAAAAAAAAAAAAAAAAAAAACTGAAAATGATATATGAAAACATAGCTAAATAAAAATTATGTTAAAATGATTGAGATATGCTGATAACAGATAGACACACAGATAGACACACACACACACACACACGCACAAACCTCTAGAAACATGGTTTGGATTCAGGGGACCTCAAAATGTGAAATATAACAAAAAATCAATTTCGAAAATTTGGCCTCAAAACAATATTTTCTTTGCGTTATGGGAAAGAGAAAGTTAACAAAAAAAAAAAAAAAAGACGTGATCCAGCTGCTATAAAATAAAACACTTTTGATTTGAATATTATTTCGTGGAAAAATTCAATTTTAATTTCAGTTTAATTATGAAGTTTTGAATTAAAACTTTGTCATTTTTATAAGTTATTAAGGAAGATGCTTCGGTGTATTTTTGTCATTCATGTTTTAAGGAAAACGTTAAAGAGAATTTTGAAAAAAGAAAAAAAGAAAAACTTAAGAAACATATATATATTTATCAAAGATATTATTCTCATTAGACGCTACATTTACATCATTTATTTCAAATTCGCATGTAAGTGTGTTAGGATATTAAAATTCAGATATATTTTCGAGCATTTTAGCTAAAAGTATGGAAAAAAATATTTAATTATCTAAAGCGGATAATATTATATTGCATTACGATTATCAATTTAAAGAACCACTTTTCTTCAGTTAACTATTCACTAACTATTAATAAAACTATAAAATTATAATTTGATTACATTATATAAATTATAATTGTAGTACATATACTAAAACAATATTTTATTTTAATGTACCTAATTTTAATATCTCACATTACAACTGTAAAAAGTCTTTATAAAGTTTTATATATTATATTTAATAAAATTAAACATAATTTATACATCTCATTAATATATTGAAATCAATGTAACATTTAAAATGAGATAAAGAATAGATTATTCTTTATCTCATTTTAAATGCTACATTGGTTTTTATATATTAGTTTATATATTAAGTTTTATATTAAAACTCTCAGCTTATATATTAAAACATTTAAACTAGTTATGTATTTTTTCTAAGCTTTCAACTCTTTATTGTTGTGTCTTCATGAAAGTTACAGGTACAGTAAAATTTTCGTTAAAACACGTATGTTCAAAGATATATAATAAAAAATAAGTCATTATTATAAAATCCGTTAGAGTCAATATGCTATAAAAGAATAAAATCACAATACTATGTTTTACTATTTTAAAAAGCCACATCTTTACATAAGCATACACTTTAAATGTTACATTGTTCATAATTTGTTCTTTCTTTTAACTTCAACTCATGTTTAGAACAAATGGTAATAAATAATTTAAAAAATCTAGGTATTAAAAGTTTTGTTCCTATTAAATTAAGCATAACATGTTTCCTGATAGAGTTTTTCAAAAATTTACTTCATGGACTAACACTTTTGGCAAGAACATCAGATAAAATGCCTAATTTTTCTTTGAATCATTCTATTTTCAATGGGCTCTTCCCACCTGACGTCAGAGGTCACATGATACAGGAAAAACAAATAGCAGACGAAGTCTTGTTTATCTATAGCGATTGCTGAAATAACGTATTTTCTATTCTTATTTTTGATCAATCGTATTTATTCTGTGTTATTATTTTTATACATCATCATTTTTAATCCATTTTATATCATTATTCATCATCTTTTCTTTGCTGTATACATTTACAATCATCATTTAGTTATATTTGTTATTAATGATCATGAAGAACATGTTAAATACTCTGATTTTTGGTACTTAAATCAGTGACAGTGGAATATCGTACTGCGTACATCCATTTAGACCAGTAACTAAGTTAATTAACTTGTTAAAACACCTTTATGAAATTAAATTAAATGAAAACATTTTAAAATTTCAAATTATAATCCATAAACATTCCACAAGAACAAGCTATTATTTATTGCTAAATCGGTTAATGTAACAGTTACACTTCAACATACAAAAATCGATTCTTGCAGTTATAAATAAATAAACACATAAAATGTTTTTTAAAAATTATTAAATTTACAAATGCAATTATTCTACTGTTTACAAATGCACAATATTACTTTTATTTTATTTTATATTAAATATTAACATTTTTGTTCTTAAGAACAATATTTAATTGAATTCGATTATTTGTTTTCCTCTATCACATGATTGAGCAGACGAAACTGGGAAGAGTCCATTCATAAACGCGAATGACTTTTATGAATTGAAATGAATTGCATATTTATTTGATTAAAGCAAACCAATGATGTTATTCTGTGTTCGCTTTCATTAAATACTTTTCATTTGTCGCATTAAAGCTTCGATATTTTGTACCACCTGTTGATATCTGATCACTTACGATTTTCATGATGAGTGTATTTAAGGAAATATATCTAGGGATTTTTCTATTCAAAAATAGTTCAAACATCACAAAAATTATCAATCTATATGCAATACGTACAGGATCTAACAAAATTTTAAAACAGAGTAAAGAACAATAAAGTGTGGCCATAGTATAAGTTATCAACATATTGCTTCAAAATTAGTTGGTATGGTAGAAAAGCACTCTGTACAAATAGAAGTAAGAATTTTTTTAGAATAATAAGATATTTAATAGCCCATACCATACCATTTAGAGGTAAAGACATCAGTCGTAAGCAAATTTTTCTCTTACTAGTCTGGGATGAGAATAACTGCTTGAAAAATATTTTCGACTATGTCAAATAAATCTATCAAACAAAATTTCAAGTTGCCAAATAAGGTCACGATGCAGCCAATATGGTGCCTGAGTCCTAATGAAATTTGGTTTCCCCCTCCTTCCTTACCTCCGCTATAAATTAAGAAAAACAAATTACAGAATTGCAAATCTACAATAGTTTTCACATTGAAATGCATTAAAGTAAATATATATAATGGAATTTTAATTCCTCTAAAATTCTGATGCCCTGCACCAGAATTTTCTAATGTGCAGCAGGTCCAAACAGCCCTGAAAGTCGGTTGAAAAATGATGAATCTAGCTTCTCTTTACAACAATTCGATGATCCTCTTCATATACTGAGTGATAGTTGGCACAAAAATAATGACACATCAATAAGAAATTAGCTGTAAGGATCGAACATAACGCCACTCAATTAAAAAACTAAACATCTTTGAGTTGTTTAGTTTTTTAATCTCAATATGTAAATATCGGAGTTTTTCGCCCGACAAACTCCGATATTGGCCAATATTATTGTGCTACTAGAAATGCGATGACTATTAAGTTCAAATTCAGCTTTATAGTTCAGTTATAATCTGAAGTTAAACAATTATCTTACACAGATTTTTCATTTATTTTATTTTTATGACGTTTCTAATATAAGCTTTTTTAAGGCAGCATTTCGTCTTTCTTAAAATGCCGATAATAAATTAGGTTATATCGACGTTAATGATTTTATCAAATTTTAATGTCTGATTAAATGTAAGAAATTGAAATCAAAATGTTTTCGCGTAAATCAATGTTTTAATGTTCATTGTGTTATTTTCGTCAATCTATCAACTGGCACGATTAGCATAGAGACATGATTTCTACTATTTTTGAAATTATGTTTGTCAGTTTTACTTTCCTGTGAAGCTTTCTCTACACTGAAAGATTAATTAAATTTCCTGTTATACGAAATCTAATGCTTATTCTTAGAAACTTCAAAATGCAAACTTTCTAAACTTTTCATTGAAATTGTAAAAACGAATTATGCGTGGTATTAAATAATGATTTATTACAGTCTGTGTGTAATTAAAAGATAAATTCATTTGAAAAATTTAACAATTGTGAATACCAGAAAAATACGCATGAGATAAAGCATACTATCAAAGTATGTTATGTTTCATATTAGTTGAATTACAAGTTTAAATTTCATCAGTGATTTTAAACATTTAATTACACTTTACACAATTTTGAAATGCTTCAGATATTAGAATTTATAGAAAATTAGATGAATTATATATATTTATGAATTCATGAATCAGTAGGATTATTATAATTTGCATAATATGTATATACCACAGGCAACTATAAATTTATATTTAAAATAAATTAATACCTAAAATAGATCTTTGTATTAGCATTTACGAAGAATTACAATTATTTAATTATCAAAATATGTAACATGTGTAAACATCTGTTCTAAAAGCCTCTTTAATTGTAATATTTATTTGCGAAACTGAAGCAATTTATGTATAAAGAGTAGAAATGTAATAATGTAATAACGAATTCAGCATTCATTCGAAAGGAAATTCAAAAGTACATACTTTGTATGATAAATTAAATTACGGTCTTAAAATGCAACGACGCACACACATACACATAAAATTTCTTATGTAATTTTATCAATGGTAAAATTATTATGCAATATTTTTAAAACTGATAATTACTCGGGCAGAAAAATGCACAAACAAAAAATTAATTAATTAATTAAATTAATTAATTAAATTAAATAATTTAAAAAGGATAAACTACGATTAAAGGATTAAAATGAAATCCTCCGTAATTGTACGCCTAAACCTATATAAAGAGCATTTCTGTCAATTACATCAAATGGAAAGGGAAATATTTGACTGTTTTTAAATAGTATAAATATTATGTATATATATTATATGTCTTATGCCGGGCACTAAAGAATGTTAAACAAATCACATAAATACAAATGGAATTGTTTTTCAAACATTTACCCTCATAACCTTCATATGTAATGTACCTTAATTTTGTGTGTGTGACCTTGTACACAAAATTTTCTAGATTTGCTCAAGTTAACGCATAATTTTTTACGCGTGTATATATATATATACAGGGAGGTTATATTTGAACTTTCCCTATAAACAGCATCCTACAGCGCAAACGGGTGAACGGAATGCAACGAAATTTGCTATTTACTGTAAAAATGTCAGACCAGTTTTAAAATATCAGTTTTGATGCCGGAATGAACATCAGTAACTATAAATATGCTACTTTGAAAATTTCGCAAGTTATTGGAAATTTACGAATTTCTTAACACGGCAAAATAGAGCAAAATTTCACATAAACGTCAATCTTGAGGGATATTTTCATCGTAAAGATGTCAAAACACTTTCGAAATATTATTTAGTATACTGTCATGAATATTATAGACTATGATTTTTGCAATTTAAAAAATTCGTAAGTTATTTGGAATTTACGATTTACTTAACATGTCAGAATAAGGCAAAATTGAGCATAAACTTCCATTTTGAGGATCATAAATACATTAGACAACTTCAAAATTACATTTAAGATATTTGTTTGAACATGATTGAATACAAATATTCTAATAGGAAAATTTCGTAAATTATTCGTAATTTACGATTTTATCAACATAGCGAAATTGTAAATTTTTCATATAAATCTGAATTTTGAGGATTATTGCATTGGAAATAGTAGCATGAAAACTAAACAACGAAATTCACCCTGATAAAATAAATTAATAGATTAGAATAAGATAAATATATCGAAGTGAACGGTGGATAGCCTATTAGGCGGGGATTTCGTTCTGTCACTGTATCAAGATTTGGTCAAATTCATTTTTTTTTTTTAACATGATTATAATATGTCTCGCACTAGAAATTTATGAGCACATAAATATGGTGGGGAACTGAGCAGAGTCCACCTATGCCAACTAGTTTTTTTAATGATGTTGTATGATGAAGAATAAAAAAAAATTATGAGAAAATGGCATTGTGCACTCATCACAATATATTTTCGACTACTACGAGGAAATTTATATAAAAATCTAGTTCGAGAGTTTTAAATCGATAGTTTTAAATAAACTTATTTTCAGATTTAACATATTCCGGAAATCAAAAACTGTGGACAAATGTCCTGATAAGTAGCCAACAACTATTTAAAATTGAACTGTGTTTTTTATCAAAACTATGAATTCGAGAAATGAAACTTTAGTTGAATTCAATTATTTATGAAGGCTAATTTCAGCGAAAATTCCTGAAAATCGTCCATAGTTTATTTGTCAAATGGATAATACCCAAATACCCGAAATTTATTACTTTTTCTGACTCAACCTAAAACTGATATTGATAACAGAAATGTACCATAACTTCTTTTTCTGCTTGAATTTATTATCATTTGTATTATTTTTATTATTATTCACCAATTTTTATTTATTATAAGTTTAGTTACGTGTTCTAATTATAATTTGGTGGTTTATGATGGTGGCCTAGTAGGAAAATCGCTAGGTGGTCCTTACATAAAATTACATTTATTTAACTATATTTTATTAATTTTTATGAGTAAAATATTTTTTTTCCAATACGTTGTTACATTTTTGAAGTTATTTTTTTTCTGCTAAACCATTCTTCTTCTTTATTCTATTAAAACTCCAAACCAAGGAAAAAAATTATTATTATTATTTTTAATTTCATTACATTTTTGTAGAAATAATGCTAATTTTGAGAGTTAGTTTTTGAAAAAATTGGGCTTTTTTTATTAAGAAAATTTATTATTATAACAATAAAAATAGGGTGTGTATAATTATTTTGATTTGAAATAATTGCTGCATGTATTGTTTACAAATTTCATTCTTAATTTTAATTTTCTTTTTAGATACCGAACAAACATTTACAACGACTTTCTGCAAAACAAAAAACTAGTTTGCTGCTGCTATCACGAAACCTTTGTATTATTCACAAGTTGCATCCAAAAAATTCAGCGAAATTTATTATATATTAAATAAACTGTGTCACTCACACGACTTTCTCTTACCCTGAAATTTAATACAATAAATACAGTTTGGAGATTAAGAGGTAAGATAAAGAGTATTGTTATGTAAACCTATGTTAAACAATTCAAATTAGGCTTCGGAAGAGTTTTATATGATAATTAGTTGTGGGGGGAGGGGCGGTAGTCCCCCTCAACCCCCCGTTTCATTAATGCGCCTACATTTATATAGAGTTTAATTAGGTTATTAAAAAATAATTCTGTTTTTAAAAAATAGTTTATTAAAATTATTATTTAAAAAAATTATCTTTTATGATAATACAGATGATTTCCATATTAGAGAAGTAGTATAACACTAAATATATATATAAAAAAAAAGTTGAATTTATTCTCAATATTACATAAAAAAAAAAAAAAAAAAAAAAATGCGCTTTTTACGATGATGCTTGTTATTTTTTTAAAGAAACAATTGTATTTCCATAAATATACGTAGTAGCCCCATGCATTTTTATACATATAATTTGAACAATCCTCAAAATCGAATGCATTTCAAGCACCACGTTTTACAGGGTGATCCAAAACATTTTGACATTTGTTTGATTTTTTACTGGTCTCCTTTTCCTCTTCTTTTCCTTTCTTTCTCCTTTTCCACTTTTGCTGAGATATATGAGGCATAACATGTGTTTTATACTCCCAAAGTGTCATGATAATTCCTTAAGAATTTTTTCAGATATTTGACAAAATGTCTAAATTCGAAAGTATCCAAATACTTATTGGTAGATAGTGTATAATGACTTATAAAAATCATTGTTTAAATTATTTTTCAACATCTTTGTTCAGGATTTTCTAAATCAATATTAAAATATTTTATCAAAAATCCAAAAAATATTTCTTCCATAATAATAATGACAATAGTTCAACTGATTCAAAACTATTTTATCATCAGTGGTATATTAAACTGGTAAATTCTTTACATAAACGACTGTAAAGTTCAATGTGAAGTTTTGATTAACATCTACTGAAAATTAAACAATCTATTTAATTTTTCTTAAAGATTGAATTATAAATCAACATTTATCTTTCCCTCGGTTATATATTTTAAATGAATTAAAACGTATAATCTTTCAAAGAAAAATTTAAACCAAATATTATCGCTCGAAATAGCATTGAAATGAAAATAAGACAGAAGAGAACTGTATAAATATCTTTACATTTAACTGCAACTGGTGCGAAAATAATTTAATGAAAATAAATTATCGATCTTTACAATCTCTTTGGAAATTCCTTCACGTCTTAAAGCTTTGTCTGACAGGAAAGCTTAATCTTCATGAGTAATCTGGAAAGCGAATGATTAATTTAATGTTTTCTGCTTATTTAGAATTATAAGCATCAAATGATGATTTATCATTCATGTTTGAAATTAAATTCATAGCATTCTGAAATTTTGCGGGATTTTAAAATACTTCATTTTAAATAAATATTTTAAAGCTATATTATGAAAATATTTATTTATTTAGTTTTTCAATTTTACATTTATGTAATTCTCAATTGTATCACGTTCTAAAGAAAATGCGATACAATTGAGAATTTCGTAAAAATTTAATCCACATATTTTTCATATAAAAGTAAACTCGATGGTTTTGCAAATCTGAAGTAAAAAATAAGCTGTGGTTATTGTAAAAACGTCTTCTATATCATTATTCTATATACAAAGTAATTCAAAAATCAACGTAAAAATATTTAAAGATAGTAGGGCACATCATAAGGATAGAAAATTGCGTAGGAAATCGTGACCGCAAACGTCATTTTAACCCTTTAAGATCTGGACGTTTTTGACTATTGTCTACAAATAACGCCGCATATTGTGAAATTTTTTAAAATCTTGTATGCTTCATTATTTCGAAAAATTATGCACAATGTTCGTATCAATGCAATCAGTGCGATAAAATAATCGATAAAAAACAGAATTTATTTATGTAAACATTAGCATGTAAAAACTTAAAAAAAAAAGGAAAAAAGAAATGCAACATTCGAGAGATACACCCATATCCAAGCAAAAACATCCGGTTTTTAAAGGGTTAAAATGAAGTTTGAGATCATGGCTTCCTAAACAATTTTCAATCTTTATGATTTGCCCTACCACCCCTAGAAGTTTGTACATTGACTTTTTAATCACCCTATGTACAACAGTGCTACCTACCAGTTAATAGATACGAAAATTCAATTATAACTTCTGAAAATAAAAATTTTACATATGAAGTTTAATGCAAATTTAACAAATAGATGTAGAATAACAAAAGTTGTAAACTATTGTTGTCTCTATTTTAGTAAAGAGAAATTCATTAGGTGAGGCAAGTATTTTAAAGATGAATCTTTAATATTCTAAAAGGCAGTTTCAGTTAGGAAAAAAAAGGATTGCGTAGTTGTGTCTACATTGCTAAAATTTCAGTTCAAACTTGAACCACTATAAAGTTATAAGCAATACCATATAATATGGTTCAATCTCATTTTTAACCGACTTCAAAAAAGAAGGGAGGTTCTCAATTCAAACCGTATGTTTTTTTTAATGTTTGTTAGCTCATAAATTCTGAAGGGATACTCCGATTTTGATACTTTTTGTTTTGTTGAAAAGGTCTTGGTCTGAAATAGGTCCCGTTGTAATATCTTTACGATCTAAAGAAAATACAGGGTGCCCAAAAAAATCAGTTCCAACTCTTTTAACTGCTAAACGGCTGCAGCTATAGTGATAAAAATGGTATATAAGTATAGCAAAGTGGCCATGCAGTACAAGGTTAAACCGCGTGCAGCACCACCTGGTGGAAAATAGCGGAGTTGGTGTTCCTATCTCGAAACGGCTGTAGAGAAAAAAGTGAATTACAAAGTTGAAGAGTATCACCGATTTAGTACGAAAAGATAGTTTAGACATTCATGCCAGCGTTCCTAGCTCGGAAACGGTTCAAGACAGCGGGAAAAAGTGAATTATAAAATTGTAGAGTATCATCGATTTAGTACGAAAAGATAGTTTAGACATTGGTGCTAAAAATACAATGCTAAAAATGTGCATTTGTTTGTTCGCAAATTCTTACACTATGCACACTTGAGCTACATTGCACACGTTGTAGTTTAGCTGGTGAGACATACGCTATATAGTTCAAAATATGGTTACTTGATACTTTTTGTTTTGTTGTAAAGATCTTAGCCTGAAGTAGGTCCCATTGTAATATCTTTACAATCTAAAGAAAATAAAGCGCCATCTGGTGAAAAACAGCGGAATTAGCGCTCCTATCTCAAAAATGGTTCAAGATGGGATAAAAGTTAATAACGAAGTTGTAGAGCATCATCGATTTACTACGAAAAGACAGTTTTTATACATTATTGCAAAAATAAAACACTTAAAACGTGCAGTTGTTTGTTTGCAATTTCGTACACTGTGCACACTTGAACTACGTTGCACACTTTGCAGCGTAGCGGATGACACGTATACTCTGTGGTTCAAAGTACTGTTACTGTAAGCGGTCACATCGATTAGCGCAAAGTCGTTTTCAACCAACTTCAGAAAGGAGGGTGTTCTTAATTCGAGCTATGTGATGTTGTTGGTGTTTGTAAGCTTATAACTTCGTAAGATATGCTCTAATTAACCGACTTCAAAAAGGAGGAGGCTCTCAATTCAAAGCGAATGTTTTTTTTGTTTTTGTTTTTGTTTGTTAGCTCATAACTTCTGAACGGATGATCCGATTTTGATACTTTTTGTTTTATTGTAAAGGTCTTGGTCTGAAATAAGTCCTATTGCAATATCTTTACGATGAAAAGAAAATACAGGGTGCCCAAAAAGTGTGTCCCGATTCTTTTGACTGCTGAACAGCTGCAGCTATAGTCATAAAAGTGGTATGTACAGTCGGTAACAAAAGTGTACGAACACTAGCAAAAATTCCTGTGTAAAAAAAGTACACTTCATACGATTTTGTTAAATAAATCCTTATCGAATGTTCTTACACTAACTAAGAACAGGATTCGACAAAGATTTATTTAACAAACCGTATGATGTGTACTTTTTTTACATAGGAATTTTTGCTAGTATTCGGACACTTTTGTTACCGACTGTAGTTATAGCAAAGTGGAAATGTGCTACGAGATTCAACCGCCTACAGCGCCACCTGGTGGAAAACAGTGGAGTTAGCGATCCTATTTCGGAAACGGTTAAAGACAGGGGAGAAAGTGAATTATAAAATTGCAGAGTATCATCGATTCAGAACGAAAAGATAGTTTAGACATTAATGCTAAAAACAGAAAGCTTAAAACGTGCATTTGTTTGTTAACAATTTTCTGTTTTGTGCACACTTGAACGACATTGCATATGTTGTAGCGTAGCGGGTGACATTTATGCTATGTAAAATTCAAAGTATGGTTATTGTAAGCAGTCACATCGATTAACGCATAGATATTTTAAACCGACTTCACAAAGGAAGAGGTTCTCAATACAAACCATGTTTCTCATTGTTGTTGTTGTTGAAATTTGTTAGCTTATAACCTCGAAAGAGATGATTTAATTTTAATACTTTTTTTGTTGTAGTAATGATCTTGGCCTGAAATAGGTTTCATTATGGTTTCATTACGATATAAACAAATCACAGGATACTCACAAAAATATGTTCTCATTCTAACTGCTGAACGCATGCAGCTACACTGGTTAAAGCAGTATGTAAGTATCGATTTTGAAACTTCTGTCCGTCTGCTGCAATGCATATTTTTCTCTTTGTTTGAACTTTACGCTGTGCAATTTCCAGCGCAGCGGGTGACACGTATTCACTGTAAAGATCAATATATATGCTAACAGAATTTTTGGTTACGAATACAGCGTGTCCGTTCTTTACATTTCTAAAGACTTTTTAATTTAACGTATGTTCATTCAATAGATAGTTTTTTGCTCATATCCGACAAAGGCAAAAAAAGTGACACAACTTAAAAATGCAGCATTTGAGAAAAACAAACTTAAAAATAACTTGACTAGAATAAAACTGGCACAACTGTCTCTCGAGTGGATAACTTTCTAGATGGAGATGTAACTTTTCTGTTCACATTAGGTGCATTTCATGTATTTTTCAGTGACATAAACCATTTTTTGAGTTATGTCACTTTTTTTGGAAGTTGTGATTTGTGAAACTGCCGTCGAACGTCTTTTGATGTTCTGCTATATGAAAAAGTTTTCACTGAAATGAGAAAAATAAAATATTTTTGTAAAAAAATAGAACCGACTCTAAAAAGCAACTACTATGCAAACAACTAAAAAAAAAAAAAAAAAAAAAAAAAAATTGGTATAAAATGAAACTGTAAATTGCACCTAAAAGTAAAAAATAATTTCCTTCGCCAAACAACCTATAACACTACAATTAATCATAACTTTTGAATTTGGCGCAAAATTAAATAAAAATTGATACCTTTATTCAATACAAAAATCAAATCCTATTCAAAATAAACATCTCACATTGTCACCTGCAAAATGCAGCCAAAAACTACTTTGATTCAAGAAAACAAATAAGATTTCGTAAGCAGCAAAAGTTGGCGAAGATGCTGGTATCTGACGACCTTGGTGAAAGAAAAATCGCAAAATTATCTCGGAAACATATTTAATTTCTTTAGGATATCATGATTATTTTGATAAGGTATATCAAGAGAGTAATCAAGAATGTGAAACAATACTTCGTACAACATATTTTATGAAAATATACATTTTGCGTGTATATTTTTGTATTACGTTTTGATCGCCAAATCCATAAGCCACCAAAGATGTTAGTTATCAAAGTTATACCAAATTTTCAAAGGAAACTCTAACTTCGTAGAAAAATAAATACCGCATTGTGAAGAATGTTCACTGTTCTATGTGGATGCTACTAATGGACCAATTGTATACAGTGATAAAATAATAAAGGAAACATGAAAATGGATCATTCGAGACAACCGCATTTGTTGTTACCGATCTAAAAACAAATCTTTAAAAACTAATTAAATTGTATTTAATTTTGCGCCGACATCAAAGTTATGATTAATTGTAGTGTTTTAGGTTGTTTGGCGAAGGAAATTATTTTTTACTTTTAAGTGCAATTTACAGTTTCATTTCATACCATTTTTTTTTTTTTTTTTTTAGTTGTTTGCATAGTAGTTGTTTTTTGGAGTCGGTTCTATTTTTTTACAAAAAGATTTTATTAAGCTTTCTACTTCTTGCGATTGAATTTAAAATGCACCAAAACTTACTACCATACATCCCATCACAAGGAAGTATGAATCTTTAAAATTCCTATTGAACGAAACCAAGTTTAAATTAAAGAGCGTGATAAAATGCAAACACAGGGTGCTGTGCAAATTTTCTGCAACAACTCACCCAGGGGCCTAGATAAGACCCTGGAAAATTTAGCCCCTTTTACCAAAATCAACGAAACAGAATTAGCGGGCAAGAAAGCGTGGCACAATACCAGGGTGTTTGACTTTAGAGAAGAAAGGCTTTATTTCATTCCCCGTCTTGGTTGAATTTTGATTTATTTATTTTATTTAATATTTTTTTTAACCCAATACCAATATTTATTTCAACATAAAATTACCAAGTCATCGTAAAAGTTTAAACTATTGGGATGTTGCAGGTACTTCAGCACCTAGTTTTGGCTGAAACTAATAGAAAAATTTTAGCAGTGTAGAATACGATCATTGAGAAATATTTAAGAATCTTAGACATTCTATTTCAGCATATTGTTTACACTAATTATATATTTTTTTTAACAAGGTGTTGCCTTGTCACACTTCTCGAGTCAACGCCAAGTCCTTTCGGCTCATTCGTAAGGGTAGGTTGATTTCTTTTTTTTTTATCAAGTAACTGCCATTTTGTTTGGCGGCTAGAAATTATTAGTAGACTTGGTGGAAATATTCACGTGGCTAAGCACATATGCATTTTTAAGAAAATCGGTCCATAAATACCTTTTTTATGTGAATTTGAAATTTTCCAACGGCTTGCACTTGGAAAGAAGATGGTGAATCAAGTTGGCAAACAAACATATCAAATCATTTCTGAGATAAGTCTATTCTGGAAATTTAATTCGAATTAACCCATTAACGCCTGGCGTCCCTTTCTAAGAACGGTTTGAAAAATGCGTCTCAATTTTACATAATTAATTTCAACTTAAAAATTCTACTATCTATTCTTATGTTTAACAAAAGCATAAGAATAGATTATTAAAATTTTACTAATTATACCAATACAATTTTACCAATTTAATTAGCACAATTTTACCGTCCCTAAAAAGAGACGCTAGGCCTTAATGGGTTAATTCAGTATTTGAAAAGTCATTATGTTGACAAAATAACTAGCCGCCACTCGGAAACAAAATGGTGGAGCATGTTGTTCAGTCAATTAGTCTAAGATATTTGTAATATAAGTCCACTATCCAACTTTGGTTCGAATAAAATCAGTATTTCAAATGTTATCGTGATAACAAATTCTCAAGCGGCAGCGTTCAAGCGACTGCAACTTGGAAACAAATTTGCAGATAAACTAGCCCACCAAAATTATGCCTATCCAGGACATTTCAATGATAAGTCCACTGTCCATCTTTGGTTCTAACTGATTAAGTGTTTCAAAAGTTATCATGATAATAAATTTTTAAGTGACACCCTGATTTTAAGTAATTACAACTTGGAGACAAAACGGCTTAGCAACTTGCCCAGCGAAATGATCCAATATATTTGTATGATAAGTCCACTGTGCAACTTTGGTTAGAATTAATTCAGTATTTCAAAGTTATCGTGGGGGCAAATTTTGAAGTGGCAGCCTGATTTTAAGTGGTCGCAACTTGCAAACAAAATGTCGGAACAAGTTCCCATTCCAAAATATTTGTATGAAAAATTCACTGTCCAACACAGATTAGAATTAATTCAGTATTTCAAAAATTGTCGTAATAAGAAATTTTCAAGTGGTACCGTGATTTCAAGTTGTCACCACTTGAAAACTCAGTTGGAAACTGCTTGGACACACCAACTTGGAAACACTAGTTGTCACCACAGTTCTTTGTGCAAATTTGATTCGAATTGATTCAGTATTACAAAAGTTATAATTTCAAATTTTCAAGTGGCTGCCACTTGAAATTAAAATGGGGCGGAGCAACTTGCCCAGCAAAGTCATCCAAGATCATTGTATGATAAATTCACTATCCAATTTTTCTTTGAATCAGTTTAGTATTTGAAAAATTATCGTGATGGCATATTTTCAATTGCCTACCTCAATTCAAGTGGCCGCAACTTGGTAACAAAATGTCGGAACAAGTTGTCTAACCAAGATATTTGTGTGATAAATTCACTGTCAAATTTTGATTCAAATTTTGATTCAAATTAATTCAGTATTTCAAAAGTTATCATGGTGATAAGTTTTCAAGGGGTCCATCTTAAATTAAGATATAGGCCCCAAAAATGGCGGATAAAGTTAATTTCTGAACTTTGTTGAGACCTTTATATGGTCTATGTATACATCAAAATTCAAGCAAATACGGTTTTAAATACGATTATAGCGGATAAAAATAGCGGATAAAGTTCATTTATAAATTTTGTTGAGACCCTTATATGGTCTATGTATACATCAAAATTCAAGCAAATCCGGTTTTAAATACGATTATAGCGGATAAAAATAGCGGATAAAGTTCATTTCTAAACTTTGTTGAGACCCTTATATGGTCTATGTATAAATCAAAATTCAAGCAAATCCGGTTTTAAATACGATTTTTATAGTGTGGATTGGAAATTTTCAAGTGGTCGCCACTTTAAAATAAAATAACGGAGCAACATGGTTCATGAACTCATCCAACATATTTATAAAATAAGTTCGCTGTCTAAATAGACCTTATGCACAAGTGACAACGCCTGCGGGTATTTACCAATTTCAGCGGCTGGTATTGGCTGATAGAGAAGTAAACAAAAGTTTCGAGCTCAGCGATTGACCAAGAAACTTTTATACACCCGCAATGACGCGCGATGCATAAGGTCCATTTGTTCGATTTGGAGTATTGTTTCGAGAGTTAACGTAATGACAAAATTTGTTATATATATAGGGGAGAGTTGGAAGTGATGGGACATTGGGAGAGATGGGACAATTAAAATTATTCTTAAAATAGTCATTGTTTTTAATTTCTGACTCTTCCAGCAAGTGAAGCAACTATAGACCCATATCTGTTGCTATGTATCATTTTAGTTGGAGAATTCTGTGAGTTTGTGTAACAATAAAATTATTTTATAACACCAAAAGTAAATAATTACTTCATTTTCAAGGCAAGTTTCAATGTCACTCACTGATATGTTAGCATAGTTACTTTTCATGTTTTATATACCTAATAATATAACTTTTATGAATTAGCTAAATGGAGCTTAAAACTAGCATATGTCTAATAATTAGTTATTTATTGAAAAATTATGAAAAGGGTGGATGGGACAGAACAGTTCAGGGAGGGATGGGACATAAAAGAAAAGGAAGAAGAAAGGAGATTCTGATACTCCTTAAACAGAGAATATCAAGAGGTAAATAAATTAATAAATGGAAGAGGAAATGCACGAAACAAATTCAAAATCAAGGAAAATAATTGGTGTGGCACTCACACGACTTACCCTTTTAACTTTTAAAAATACTTTATTTACCATGTATGTATGAGGAATTAATTTTCATTCCTGAGCAGTTTTCCTGCACATGGTAAAATTTACAAGAGAAATTACATTCACTAATTAAAGTTTGGATTTCTTGATAATATTTGTGCTTGAGATATGCTGATAACACATATAGACTAGCCACTGAAAACCTTATTAATATTCAGGAAGCAACAAAACATGTAAATATAACGAAAACTTAATTTTGAATATTTGAACTAAAAACAATACTTTCTCTGCTTAAAAAAAAAAAAAAAAAAAAAAAAAGGATGAACTAATCGAGCATTAAAATTTTTTTATTTAAATGGTAAATTATATTATAATGTTGGATGAAACAGATGTTATTAGTAATTAATTAATCTTACATACATAAATAACCCACTATTTTTGCCATTTTTCATAGTATGTCTGTATATTATGTATTTATGTTAACTTTAAAAACATGTCCCATCTCTCCCTCATGTAAGTGAGGGAAGGGACATTTTTATAACTATGTTAATTGGCTTATAAAACTAATATTTTAATAATTACCATCAAATTTATATTTTTAAAATATATTAAAATATTTTAATTTGCTTCTCTGAAACTTACAATATTGTACCAGTAAAAGTAAATTTGTAAAATATATCTTTGTCAAAACTGTCCCAACCCTTCTTACTCTCCCCTATATATATAATATATATACATATAGATAAGTGAAGTTATTGCAATAGGTTGATTTCTAAAGAAATCAACCTGAAAACAGGATTTGAAGGAAACAGAATCAATATTTGATGTAGCCACTTAAACTCCCAGACACAAACATTACAAGGAATGCTTGACTTTTCTTTTCCGATAGAAATAAAAGATGTATAGTTTAATTTAGGAGTGAAAAAGGATAGCAACTAACAAGCATGGTATTATATGATCCTGAATACTTGAAAAAATTGTTGAAAGTATGCCATACTGTATGCAGAATGGTGCATTGTTTAACTGTAAAAAGAGATCGCAGAAAATGGTAATTAAAAAAAAAAAAAATCTTCATAATTTTTAATGCATGCAAAACAAAAATTCTCTAAACTTCCGTATTTTTAGAAAAGAAAAATAATAAAACTTAAAAATATTGGGTGTAAAAGAAATTGGAATAAAAAATATTTATTTCACTAATAAGTTTGAGTGCTTCATTAAAATAAGACGTTTTTTAATGATAATTTTAATATACAAAGAAAGATTATACAAGTTCGAACCATCAGCTATTACAGTAAATTAGCTTTTTTCCACCTCAATGTCACTAAAATAAAAAAAAAAACGTATCATTAAATATGACAAAGTTTTAATAATAAACATATGTAAAAATAAAATTAATGCACCAGCTCATAAACTAGTTGGCATAGGTGGACTCTGCTCAGTTCCCCATCATATTTATGTTCTCAGAAATTTCTAGTGCGAGACATACTTGGCTAAGATCAAAGTGTAATCATGTTAAAAGAAATGAATTTGACCAAAGCTTGATACAGTGACAGAATGAAATCCCCGCCTAATAGGCTATCCACCGTTCACTTCGATATAATTATCTTATTCTAATTTATTAATTTATTTTATCAGGGTCATTTCTGTTGTTTAGTTTTCATGTTACTATTTCCAATGCAATAAACCTCAAAATTCATATTTATATGAAATATTTACAATTTTGCTATGTTGATAAAATCGTAAATTACGAATAATTTACGAAAATTTCCTAGTAGAATATTTGTATTCAATCATGTTCAAACAAATATCATAAACTTAATTTTGAAGTTGTCTAATGTATTTAGGATCCTCAAAATGGAAATTTATGCTCAATTTTGCCTTATTCTGACATGTTAAGTAAATCGTAAATTCCAAATAACTTACGAATTTTTTTAAATTGGAAAAATCATAGTCTATGATATTCATGCCAGTATCCTAAATAATATTTCGAAAGTGGTTTGACATCTTTACGATGAAAATATCCCTCAAGATTGACGTTTATGTGAAATTTTGCTCTATTCTGACATGTTAAGAAATTCGTAAATTTCCAATAACTTACGAAATCTTTATATTGGAAAATTCATAGTCATTAATATTCATGCCAGTGTCCTAAATAATATTTCAAAAGTAATCTGACATCTTTACGATGAAAATATCTCTAAAAATTGACGTTTTTGTGAAATTTTGCCCTATACTGCCATGTTAAGAAATTCGTAAATTTCCAATAACTTGCGAAATTTTCAAAGTAGCATATTTATAGTTACTGATGTTCATTCCGGCATCCAAACTGATATTTTAAAACTGGTCTGACACTTTTACAGTAAAAAGTTTCCATTTAATGCACGTTTAAGTGAATTTTTGTCCTATTCTCCCATGTTAAGAAAATCGTAAATTTCTAATAACTTACGAAGTTTTTAAATTCGAATGTTGCAAATCAATAGGGTTCTTGCCAGTGTCGAAAGTAATATTTTAAAACTGATCTGACCTCTCTGCGACAATTTGTTCTTGAGATATCGTGTACACAGACTAACAAACTAACGGACTGACCCACTAACAGACTAACACACTAACCCACTAAGAGACTAACCCACTAACCCACTAACACACTAACACACTAACAGACACCCTACAGACAGACACCATAGAAATTTTGTCATTTTCTGATTCCTCACACCTGAAAACGTGTAGAAAAGTCAAAAAACCGAGGTCGAAAATTTTCACGATTACCTAAGTTCCCCATACCTATAGTATGATGGGGAACTAATAAAAAGGATTATG
Organism: Salticus scenicus; assembly: GCA_963930645.1. Taxonomy (NCBI): domain Eukaryota; kingdom Metazoa; phylum Arthropoda; class Arachnida; order Araneae; family Salticidae; genus Salticus; species Salticus scenicus. The sequence continues at coordinate 324,360,869 of OZ005652.1, read as the reverse complement.
AATATACACTACTGCTCCAAAGTTTAGCAAGATTTGCAAACGATCAGTTATTTATTTATTTATTTATTTTTATTTAAAAACTTAGCTCTTGATGAAATGTTTTCAAAAATTGGGTCTTCCTCGTATTTTTCAGTGAAGATTGGTTTAAAACAACATTTAGGAGTCCGGTAACAAATATAGAAAAATCAATAATATTTGTGATCACCTTGTATCGTTAAATGAATAAAATGAACTGTAACTTTAAGATGTGTAAAAATAGACCCAGTCCAATTTTTGGATGAATTTGTGTGACGATAGCACATTTCATTATGGAGATATAAGCATTTATTAAAAAAAAAAAAAAAAAAAAAAAAAAAAAAAATCAGCATGTTTTTAACGAAAATTATTCCCACTTTCAGATAAATTGAAAGAACACTTTTAAAACAATATACTGCTAACGGAATACAAATATCTTAAATATCTAATGAAATATGAGCATTTCTGTTAAAAACGTTTTCACTGCGCATGTGCGAAAGATTAATATATATATATTATATTACATAGGTTGAAAGCTAGATATATTGGAAAACTTTGTCAAAAGTTCATATGAACAGAATGAAAATTAAGCAAATTATCCTCAAAAGAACAAGCTAGATTTTAGATATTTTCCAATAGTTGAAATTTCATAAAGTTTTTTCATATGCCGGGTAATTAATTTGAAGGTCTAATTATTTTAACCACTTTGCAAAAGTTCTTTTTTATCAAAACCTCTTATGATCTCACAAATCTTAGTAAGTAAACAAAAATAAGTTAAAGTTACAAGCTTATAAGGGGTTTTTCACAAAAAAGTACTTTGGAACGTGATTGAAATAACTCGATCTTCAAATTAATTACACGGCATGTGAAAAACCCCTTATAAAATTTCAAATCTTGGAAAATACCGAAAATCTAGCTCGTTTTTTTGCCGATAATTTGCTTGATTTTTACTCTTTAAAGTGCACTTTTGACAAAAGTTGCCCAATAAATCTAGCTTTCAACCTATGTAATAAAAAGTTTTCTATCTTTCGCACATGCGCAGGGAAAACGTTTTTTATGAAAATGCTCATATTTCGTAAGATATTTAAGATATTTGTATTCCGATTGCAGTGTATTGTTTTAAAAGTGTTTTTTCAATTTATCTGAAAGTGGGAAAATTTTTGTTTAAAACTCTGCAGATTATGAAGAAAAAACATGCTGATTTTTTTAGAGTTTTAAAATAAATGCTTATATCTCCGTGATTTAATATGTTCTCGTCACACAAATTTATCCACAAATTGTACTGGGTCTGTGTTAACATATACTAAAGTTACAGATCTTTTCGTTCACTTAACGATGCAGAGTGATTATTGATTTTTCAAATTTTGTTATTGGCCTCCTGAATGTTGTTTTAAACCAATCTTCGCTGAAAAACACGAGGAAGACCCATTTCTTTAAGTACCCAATGCTTGAAAACATTTATCGGGAGATAAGTTTTTATATGAAAATAAAACTGATCGTTTGCAAACATTTCTAAACTTTTGAGCAGGAGTTTATTAATTTTAAGTAATTACTATAAATTTTAGATCATAAATTATTAAGCTTAGTTTTATATTTTAATCATTTTCAAAAACGTAATTCAACTGTAAAACGTTCAGTTTTATACTAAATAGAGAAATCATTTTGTAAAGTTGTATTAAAACACTAAATAATCCAAAGTCAGAAGCTTTAAAACGTAATAATTAATTAACTATGTACAATAAATATCCCCATCCCTGGAGACTTAATCTTTTTAGTTTGAAATCGGCATAAGCCCAAGACCAGGTGAAATTAACCTGTCCGACTATTGAGCCAGACCGCAGCATGGTGTTTTAGTTTTCTTTCTGCTTTCTTTCCTTTCTTTTTTTGAGGTTGTTTCATGATTTAGAACAAATTTTTGAGGAAATTTCTGTACGATTCCTCAAAAATTTGTTCGAAATTTTGAACATCACTTACCCCCCTTCCCCTAAAGAAAAAAAAAATTATGAAAAATGTGTGTGTAAGTAGAAAACCAGAATTGTATCATGTAATAACATTATAGTTTTAAAAAATTAAAGAACACGCTTTTATAGAAATGTGAACTAAAAAGCACAAAATATCTATCTTAGTATTAAAATGCAGGGTAAGAGAAAATCGTGTGAGTGACACACCATAACATTTACATACATTTAAATCTTTAATTAAAATAATTTAGAATTAAACAAAAATCATTTTTAAAAAATCTCTACTGACTGGGCTCGAACGCTAGACCTTTAGGTTCGTAGGGAAAGTCTTTTTTTACAATATATATTTATTGTTCGCTCCCAGAGCGGTTACAAACATACAAACATACATACAGGTAAAGCTAATAAAAGCGTGTTAAAAATCGGATCTGTTCAACATACGCCATCCTAGCCTATCAAAAACATCTATACTATGATGGCGCTTTTCGCCCCTTTGGACGGTATCAAACCCGTTAAACTTGGCCTAGACCAGGTACGTAGGGGCCGTCCCGAGGTTTCCAAGATTTCAAGTTATGTAAGCAGGAATTGAATAAAAAGCTTTGTCAGTAAACACAATTAAATGCCAAGACATGCAAGAATTATTTCTGGTTGAAATAATATAACGACACTTTATACGGTGAAAATAAATTAAGCATGGATACAGCAGGAAAGCCAGTTGTTGCTGCCTAGGATACCACAAAGAAGGAGTTTGGCACAATCCGAATTTTCAAGGATCATAACCAGCTAGTCGTGAAAATCTTTTAAGTTTAAAATAATTCCATTAATATTACAATAAATTTAGAGATTATACGATAACGATAACGTTAGAATCTTTTCTTGATTTAATATTTTCTTAACAACCATTTTCACGTTTTTCTTCTTTCAGTATACTGCAACTTATCATTCATGAAAAACAATAAATATAACACTTGAAAAGCATTGCATGATGGAAAATTCAGTTTATATTACATTGTTAAAATATACAATTTTATGAAAAAAAAATCATAGTTTTTAATGATATTCTTATAAACAAATGAAAAAGTTAACATTTGATGGAAAACTGTCAAACTTAATAATTTCTTAAAAGCTATTTTGTATTGAATAAAAATAATTCCTGCAATATCTTAAAAATTTGTAATAGATTTATTTTTGAAATTGCATTTATAAAAATATAACTCACTTTTCATTTCTTGAAATTTCTTTTATGCATGAAGATCAATGAAATATAATACTTCATCTTCAAATCGAACTATAGCTTTAATCGTTTCCGAACATCATAGCATTTAGTGCTATGAATAAGGCACACCCTTTGTAAATATGCACTTCTGAACATGCAGCATTACTTTATTATATACATATGAATAATTGTTAAACTTGAATATTCACGACTAAATATAAATTTTTGTTTAAAACTTACAGCTAAATTCTATATAGTTTGTTTGATAGATGAAAGGAAATAAAATAAAATAAAATACTTCTTAGAATAACCAATCCCACCAATGAGTTCATCACCAATCCAAATATCATTTTTTTTTCTTTTATTTACATAATTTTTTTTCTTAAAGTTTCTTAAATTTTCATAAGAATTATACAAAAAGACAAATACTTCATTTGGATTTGATTTCAATTACATTAAGTAACTTTATATTCTTCAGAAAGTAGTTTGTGAGATAAATTTAATTTCCCTTTTTACTACATTAAAATCTAAAAGATTCCAACAAACAATATAGTTCATATAAATTTTTATGTGAATTAAGGTGAATGTTTGATAACGTTGTAGTCGTCAGTTGCTAAATGCCGGGTTCAAATCCAGATTCAGACATTGGCATTCATGGTTGTTGGTATCAGTTTTAAACAGTATGCATACTTGCCTAAATTAGAGATGTGGAAAAAATGATCATAGAGAAAAATTAAGCAAACATCAGTTTTAAATCCTCGAGCATATTAAGAAAAGTTTATGCGCAAATATAGTGTCTAATTTTTAAACTTAGGTGAGGAAACTAAATTATTTATTATAATCAGAAATAAATAAATAAGTAAATAAATAAATAAGATGTGAGTATAGCTGCGAAAGATAAACCTTCCATCCAGTGTTACTCACTTACACAGATATTTTTATTTAATAACTACATTTAACTTTGAAGAATGATGTTTGGCATATATGATATTAAAAAAAAAAAAAAAAAAAAAGAGTAAAAGTTAATGATTAATATTTAATATAAAAGTTCTTGGAAACTGGTAACACTGCCTCCATGATCTAACTGGAAATGATGTAAGTTAAATAGAAATGAATAAACAGAGGCGTTCGAATTTTCATAACTATGCAAAGAATAATAAAAATATTTATAAGCACCTAATTGCCAATTTCTTTTATGACTCTGAAACCTGTTACATATGAGAAAAGAAAAGCAAAAATCTATAAAAGTGAAATGCTTACAGATTAGTTTGATATTTATGCGTTGTGAAAATTGGCTGTAAATTAAACTACTTACATTTCTAAATTATGAAGTGGAATATCTATAAAAAAAGAAGATTCAGAAAGTTCATTACGGTATTTGAAACTATCTGGAATACCGTATCTTCCACTTCAAAAATATTTTAATGTATTTTATTACTTTTATTTATTTAACACTTTTGTTCTTTAAATTTACACAAAATATTTATTTTATAACATATTTTACTCAAATATGCTGTTTTTATAAAACTATTTTTTAATATTTTGAACAACAAAATCTATTTTATTTGTACCTACTGTATTAATTAATTTATAAAGTGTTAATTTTCTTTTGACAACTATTCCAAAACTTTTTAATTTAATATATTTAGCAGCTTGGAGTAACAGAGGAAACTTTATATAGTAAATAGAATGAATCTATTGTTAAATATGGTTAATAAGATTGTTATTAAGTTTATTAAATAAAGTAAAATTAAAGACGACAGGTAGCCCAATGGACGAAGTAACTTTTTCGGTTATATTATTACCCCATTTATGAAAAATTAATTCAAAGAATTTCAGTTAACATTAATGCATATTTAAATAATACAGATTCAAAAGGCATTAGTTTAAAATCTTCAGCCACAGACAAAAGTATATTTTTTGTTATGAAAAAATGAAGAAAGTTAATAATAAAATATATTCACCGTTATTCAAAAACTTTACAAACGCAGAAAATGCGTGTTAAAATAAAAATTTATTTCTCTAGCTCAAAGACATTTTAATGCGTCTTTTAAAAGTACTTTAAAATTTCCCTATGCTTCTTATTAGATTTACAGACATGAAATAGGAGAGAGCCTTGCCAGAATTTCCTTTTTTTCTCAAAATGAAATTTTCAACGAGCAAAATATAAATTTATTTTTCTGAAACTTTTAGATATTGACTGACAAAAAATGGATATATTTAGAACAAAAATGAGTTCTAACTATAAAATATTTTACTTATTCATACATATTACTAAATGGACTAAAGAGTGTGAAGTTGAAATTTTTGAAATGTTAAATGAAAAACTATGTTGATGATTTACTTTAAATTAAAAAGAAAAAAAAAAAAAAAACCCTTCATGCTATTTATTATTTTTTATTTCACGAATATTCATAACACTCTAAATATTTTAAACAATTAAAAATCAGTATTATGTATGAATTCAAGCATATTAAAGGCTCTCACATTTTTAAAATTTTCCTTTGAATGGTGTTATTATTAAAAATTATTTTAACTTATATTTAGCAAATTACGATTGCAGTCTTGTGTGCCAGAGTTCTTTACATTAAAAACTTTTTTTACGAGCTATATTTTGTCGCTTAAAAGTATTATAAAATTACTACAGAGAAACTGATCTGATTTTTCTATATCAGTATTTTTTATGAAAATTTCACCAGTCAAAATTTGGTCAGGGAAAACTGCTTCAAAATCTTATAAATCAATTATTAAATTACTGGTATCAAAAATTTGAACATTCGGTAGCTAAGGAATAGAATGAGCATTTAAAAGAATATATATATGTATATTTCGACGATTTTTACATTTGTAAAGTAAGTAATAATTTTGGTTTTATTGTTTATTCTTAGCATTTTTTTTTGAAGTAATATTGGTGATTGTAGAATTTAAAAGTATGTTTTTTTATTGATTTCTGTTGTCTTTTCCTCTTTCTGGTTGAGTTTGACATTTATTACACGTCCTTTGTGTGATATAGGGTATACCTTACTGTAAATGTTTAGCAAATTGCATACAATAAGACACAAATATCACCTAATTTGCATGCAATAGTTAGTTTATGCCTTAGAAAATGTATTGATGTTGTATGTTTTAACTAAAGAGTGCTTAATTTTTTCAACAATCCTTATTCATGTTTTATTGTAGTTCTTCATGTGATACTTGGTTTCCTCTACTGAAATGCTTGAGAGGTTTTCATTATATATATATATATATATATATATATATATATATATATATATATATGTATATATATATATTAATATGCTAAAAATACGCAGTTTAGAGAAAAATGCATATATATATATCTTATACGTAAACGTAGAAAGTATGTCATTAAACGTCGAAATATTAATCATACTATGCACATATTTTATTAAAAAGGCTTGTAACTTCAACTTTTTTTTTAACCGCCTAAGAAATTAAAAATAATTCAATTAATACATCGAATGTAAATGTAACTTTTACCTTAAAATGAGTGCTATAAATATTTTCAATAAAATCTATCATTTTTTTGTGTAATATTATAAATCCAAGTATGGTACTCTTTCTACTAGCTTATAAATACCTTAAGTAAAGCAAAAACCTTTTGCGCATTATGTATCCCTAAAGGTATTAAATGTATTTGATAGAATAATAGGATTATTTTTGAAGCGCTTTCCTTTAAATATGCTACTTTCCCACAGTTTTTCAGTATGCTGAAATCCTAGAGACGTATATTTTATTTATAATTTTTTACCGAAATATTGATAGTATGATTTTTGCTGAATTGAAAAAATACATCTATGTGTAGCACATGCTAGTGTCATCAGACTTACTTAAGAAATAACGTTTATTTTTTACCATAAATATTAAAAATTGCTTTAAAAATTACTTACCCAAACAGCACATCTTCTGTCCAGGACATCACCTGGATACCATGAAGGTTAAGGGACATCCCAGGGACATCCAATGTCTGTATAGGAGATAAGTGTGCTGTTACTGTAAGACATGATTTAATGATCGGTAAATTAAAAAAAAAAAAAAAAAAGTTTTATTATAATATGTTCTGTTTTCTTTTCAAAATATTGATTACTTATTTTCTTTTACAATAACACTATGCTGAAAAAATAGATATATATTCAAGACCTGATACCATTTCTGCTGATTGTTATGTAAAATGACCTCCTGGATCCGAATATGACCCCCCATTTTGCTCCATCACTACTGTTTTCTCGGGACGCCACATCCTCCCCCATTTTTATTCCTCTTTGGTAAATTAATGGCCGTGAATTTGATTTGTAGAATGGAAAATAATTATTTTAACTTTCAAAAAAAAAAAAAAAAAAAATGTATAATAAGTGATGATAATAAATGATTAATTAAGTATAATAAATGTAATTTACAATTTCAGTGGCAAATCTCCTACCCCCTTAAACTTCCCCTTGCTGCAAATGTTCATGTTATAGAATTTTGTACCTCTTTAGGCACTCAGAAGATATTTAACAGTTAAAATATTTCTTTTCTTTATTATAAATCAAATTTATAGCTACAAACATCAAAGATACAAAAATTGGTAAAAATGGGCTTCTTTAAAAAACGGTGGGTGATAGGACAAAATGGCCTTCATATTCGGATTCAGTAGGTCATTTTACATAAGAATTTGAAAAAATGGTGTTGGGAACAATTTTCATGCAGAGCAGTGTAATTGATAATTATTAGCAATTAACTTCAGTGAAAGAAATACATTTATATATATATATATATATATATATATATATATATATATATATAATGTCAATGTGCCTAAATGCGATAACCCATAAATGCGACAAAGTTATTTTACTGACATTATAAAAGTAAGAATCATATTCAAATGCAACATAATGAAACTTTTAAATCTTGAGATACGCGAAAATTTTTACCGCATTTAAAAAATTTTCTCTAGAAGAATTTTCCATTTCTTAAGACAGTATTCAATATCATTCTCCGCCAATTCTGCTAAAATGCGACAAAAAATCCTGAAATAGTGATTATAAATTAGTTCTTTTATGTTTTAAGGTCAAGTAACCACTTTTACGTCTTGATTTTAAATACCTTTTATATCTATTGGAAGCTTAAGTTCGAAAATATGGCACATTTTTAATTACAATTGTTTAAATATATTTAACGCATTTAGGCATTTAATTTCTCTATAGACCTAATTGCAACAAATTATTTCACTTAAATATATGTCATTCAGTATATGTGTCTGAAAAAGATTATGCATTTTTTTTTTCCTTTTTTACGTTTAAAGGCAGAAAAGTTTTAAGACATTTAAATGTTTGAAGGCAGAAATTGTGAATAATAGAATTTTATTGAACTGATAAAAAGCCATGTGGAAATTAGAGATTTTCTTATAATGACTATCAATTCTTTACACCTGGTAAAATGGTGAAATTAGAACAATTTCAGGCCATAAATGATATTAATTTTCTATCTCAGGTGTACCAGATTAGTCCTATTGTGTTTGCGGGATTGGCGGGGGGGGGGGGGGGGGTAGGGCTCATCAGAAAGTATCCCAGAAGATGAAATTATTTTGATGTACACATATAAAAATATCAGAAATGTTAATTCTATTAATTTAAAACAGTATACGTAAATTATAACAGCGTTATAGTTCTATTACAATGCTCATAACTATTACTGATTATTTCAACTCGCAAACTAATAAAAGTCTGACAAGACATTTTTTAAATCAAAGTGATCGATGGTAATTAAATGAAATATATTTGCACTTTTAATGATTAAAAGAAAAATAATGACTTTTTATTTGAATTGAATTGAGGTTGGGGGGAGGGAAGGATTTGAAAATAATTTTGGAATTTACAATTCCATGCACATTTTTTTTCAACTTGGAGTGGGGGGAGGATCACTTGATTTCTTTACTCCAGTCACGTTCGTGCCTGATAGAATAATAGAGGCATATATCTACGCAAAAGATGAAGAAATTAAGAAATTATTAAATAAGCATTTTGTAAACACTGACATTGAAAATAAAATAAAGTACGAAATATTATTCTATTATTTTAAATAAAGATTGCATTTTTGAAAATTCTTTTGTTATTAGTAGAAACACAAAAATTGTATTGCATATTAAAAAAATATCTGGAGACACTGTAAAAATAGAATGATGCAATAAAATGCACTTTTCTAATAATTAATGACACTTTACTAATAATAATTGTTCTCTTCAGTACTATAAAAGTTTCAAGCGTGTAAAGAATAGCGAAATCTGGAAAGGGGGATAATTGCTCCTAGTTCACAGGTATTCACCAAATAGACCCACATAACTGCTAAAAACAATATAAATATTCATATATAAATTCCTTTCTGAAAACATATCAATTAAGATTTAGGATTTAATTAATGAACAGAGAAAATATGCCTCCAAAATTTGGATTTAAATATTTTATAATGATTAAAGATGATCATACCAATGACCATATGAGATACCAATGATCATATAGTGACTAATAAATACATATCTACCAATTCTAATAATCCGGTTAATGATGATTCAATAATGATCAAAAGGCAGCACAAAGTTTAAATGGGAGTAGAATAAATTCTGCTGTAGGCAATGTCCAGTAATATGTGATGCATCTATTCAGACAATCCAAATATTAGGTAGAGATATTAGAGATGAAAATTTTACCTTTTTGCAAACTACGCTTTAAAATATTTTTACCAAAAATGCGTAGTAGTCAAAAACAATCTACATTCATAACTTAATTTTGTTCCAATCCTACAAGAATTTAGACCGAATCATTTGAAACCTGCTTGTTAAAAACAGTTGTATCAAATCATAGTGCACCTAAAATGCGCAAATCTCTTTAAAAAAAGAAAAAAAACTAAAGTGGCTGAATGGCAATAGATACTGTAAATGCGACAAAAATGTCCTTAATGCGACGTACTTTTTTTTGTCTAATATTGCAAATATTAACTTAATTTCTTGAAAAGAAATGAATCAGTACACTAATTTAGACCTAAAAGTATAATTTTCAACCATTGTGTCTTTACTTTTCATGTTATGTATGATTTAAAATGTTAAATGTTACCTATTATTTAAACTTCAAACGAAAGGATGCCATTTCCATTAAATTAACTTTCACTTGGTTATATTTATAACAGATCTTAACCATAAAGCCCATCTCAAAAAGCACATATTTTCGGAAATTTCTTTTAAGGTATTAACTGGAAAAACACTTCATTTCTTTTAGCTTAAAACATGTAACCTAGAAATACTGCCAAACAACTGAACAATAACAGCTTCACAACTTAATTTAACACTGGTCACATTTCCAATGGAACCAGACGGTATGCTGGAAACCTTCTCTTACACTGTCCTGACCTTTACACTTTCTTTGAGACCATCACTTGCTAAAACTTGATTCTACTGGTAATTTTAACTTTTCCAATTTAACACTCCATGAACAACTTCAGCGTAATTTCGACCATTGAATACTAAAATGACTCACATCCTTACAAACTGCATAGCCAAGTTAAGTTTAACGGCAAAACGCATACTGTGTAAAAATATTAGAAGATTAATGAACAGAATCGAGGGAATACAAATTCAGAGAAATTATGTTCTTTCAGATAATTACTTTGTTTGCAGTCAAGGAAAATAAAGTTCATAAATGACGATTTTTGGGTGTTACCTTATACATTCTATAACAAACAAACAAACAAAAAAAAAAAAACAAAAACAAAAAAAAAAAAAACGACACACGAAGAAGAAATTATTCAAATGGAACAAAGATTGGTAGATGTGATGTACATGCATGTGGAGTAAAATGATTACAATTTCAGAAAATTAGGATGATTTAATCAAGAGAAATGACCTCACAAAGTAAACAAGTCAATAACGCATTGGTCCAGTTCTGACTCTTATGTAAGCAGTTATTTGATTTTGCATTAATTGATAGAGTTGGCAGTTGTGCTTCTGCAAGATATCATGACAAATTCTGTCCAATTGGTGCGTTAGATTGGCAAAATCCCGAGCTGATTGTAGGACCCTTTTCATGATGCTCCAAACGTCCTCAGTGGGAGAGATATCCAGCGACTTTACTGGCCAAAATAATGTTAGACAAACAGGAAGACTAGCAGTAGAAACTATCTCAGTGCGCGGGCGGGCATTAATATGCTGAAATATACGATCAGGATTGCATGATATGAAGAGAATCACAACGGGACGTAGCATGTCGTCGACGTACCGCTGTGCTGTAAAGATGCTGCGGATGATAACCAAAGGGGACCTGCTATGAAATGAAATCACATTCCAGACCATCACTCATGGTTGTCGGGCAGTATAGCTGGCGACAGTCAGGTTGGAATCTCCCCTTTTTTCCTGACGTCTCCAGATGCGTCTGAAGATAATTCTACTCTATTCAGTGATATTCTAGTTCGAACGATCCTGATATCATTGCAAACGTACTTGTCGGTATACAAAGTTTAATAGTAGTCCACACAAGGGATTCCGTGAGCTCAACCCCATTTTTCTGACCCGCCTATTAATGGTCTTTAAAGACATTTAAGTACCAGTTGCACGTTGGATCGATGATAATGATGGATTGGAGCTTTGAGTATCGTTCTGACGATTGGTTGTTCTCACGTTCTATATTCTCTCCAGGCTGACCGCTTCCTCTCTGACGCTGTATTCGGCAATGGTTTACCCATTCCTGTCAATATCATATAATAGTGGCATCGCTCCTATCCAGTTGTCTAACAATTCGCAGATTAAACCAACCGGCTTCTTTTAGTCCAGCTACACACCTATCTCAAATACTGACATATGCGCATATTGTTTGCACACCTGTATGCGAGGCGTAATTACTGTGTATCTGAGTAAACGGAATAAAATTCTCGAAGAATTTATGACCTGGATTCAAAATTTCTCACTTTTAATATTCTGCCAATTGCACAGTTAAGATGCGCTGTAGTGTCTCATGCTCATTCGATGGCAGCCAAACTTTAAAATTTTAATTTTTTTATCGAAGCCTGTATGTATGTCAATTTGTATGCCAGTTTGCTGTACTCCTTCTTGGGGCGTCTTTTTTTTTTGTAATAGAGTGTACTTTTTCGTGACAAAATGCAATAACAGGAAAAAAAAAATTCCCTCTAAAAATAATTTTAACAAATCATTATTTTCGTAGTTCTAGATTTTTAGATTACATAATTTTTCGATCGTTAATATACAGATACAATTGATAGATATTATAGTGTGCGTGTGTGTGTGTGTAAAGGAAAAAATAGTTCAGCAATTTAGATTTGAAAAGTGTGTAAATAAAAAAGTACAAAAAAAAAAAAAAAAAAAAGAATACCACAAGGTATTTAGCTAATTAATCGATAACGGGTTACTAGACTAATATAAGTTAAACATGAACACATTTATAATAAAAAATGTTTTAAAAATTTCAGACATAACTTTATTAATGGAGCCATTAAATGGATTTGAAACTAAATAGCATCGACTAAAATGCTCATATTTTTATTTAATTCAGATATTAGAATTAAGGTGTATTATTTTCAATTTTCTATACATTTGTTAATAGATAAAGTAGTATTGGTCGATTGTATTTTGCTCGGCCTTTCATTGTCTCCTCGAAATTTGCTCGAGCATTGACATGGACATATATCTCAGAGCAGTATCTAAGATCCGTTTTCGATGAGGAGTATTTAATTGGAAAAAGATTTCGAACCGATGACACATTCTAGATGAACTTCCAATGAGATTAATCGCTCTTTATGAATTTCCAAGTATCGGCCGTTCACAAGTTCATCGGTCGCCGATAAGAGGCCATTCAAAGGCCAATTATATTGTATTTTGCTGCTAAGGATTGCAGTTTAAGAAATTCTATACAAACCTTTTATATGTATGTCAAATATGTTAATTCTTCTGTTTTTTCACACCACTATTAAATAAGAAATTTTCTTGCATAATTTAATTTCTACAGTTAAATAAGATGAACATATATTTTTTTCTTTATAATAGTGGCATGAAAACAACGGAAGACTATGTAGCTATGTCAATAATTACCTTAAAGATAATTTTTAATTTTTGATTAGTATTTATTGTATTTGGGAAAAAACGTTATTAAATAATTCGTGATTATGTAGGTAATTAACAGCACTTTTAATCACATATTCAATATGCAAACAAACTTTATCTTCAATATACACATTCTTCTAAACATGAAAGTTTTATTTATGACAAAATTTGAAGATATTATTTACATTGTTGTTTATTAAAGACTGTTATTACATTGATACAGCAGTGTAATTTATGTATAATCAATAGAACACATGCCTAAAATCAATTTAAATATCAATATTTAAAAATACTCAAACTTGAATGGCTGAATTCTAACGTTATATTCTTCAGATTAATTTCACTGAAAAAGAAATGAGTCAGTCTCAGCGTTTACATCATGATAAAACACATGAGCTAACTTATATTGTAAAAATTCTTTTCAGTGTTTTTGATGAATTTTTGTTACGATCGACATTATGAAAAATGTAAATGACACAAGCATAATATACTACTGATGTCAATTTTCAATTTTTCTTTAACGTAATTTTTAAGTAAAATAATTTTATCAGACATGCACCATAAGGCATGCATTAATGAATTGGAGCATATATTCATTTGAAAAGTTTCATTTATATAAAAATATTGTTATGAGCAAAAATAATTCAGATGTAACATGATTTTAGATTTCGATATATGTATATTTCATAATGAATCTTTTTTAATTTAATGGTAGCACTTATGTCTGTTCCTCAACGATATAATTCGTTTGTCTTGAAGTTTAGCAAAATTACTTATTTTATTGCGCTATATACGAGTGTTATATACATCTAAAAATGAAGTGGAGAATATGTTAAAAGTTTCATTTGTGAAAAAAAAAAAATTGTTACGAGTAAAATTATTATACGTATAATTGGATTTAATGTTTTTAATATATATGAAAATGAAACGTTTTTTACTTGATGATAACTCTTTTGTATGTTGATTAACAGCACAACTCGTATATGTCAAATTTTGGCAGAATTGCTTATTTTGTAGTGTTAGGGAAGACTGGGGTACAATGGGCCACTCCCTATAATTGTATTTATTTATTAACTTTTTTTTATGGTTCGTATTTTGGTACACAGATAGCAGCACTACAGTGATGAAACTTAGCCAGCAACTTCATGCCTAGCTGACAATTTAGCCATTTTCTTCTAGAAAGTTGGTTTATAGAAGCCAACAGTAAATATTTTCTGCTAAAGATTTTTTATTTTCTTCATTCAAGAAGTGTGTTCTGAAAGATATTATATAGTATAAAAGAGAGGTAAGGTCATCTATTGCTATATCTAATTTGACTAAAATAATTTAGAAAATGATTTGTTAATATTATTATTATTATTATTTACATTTGCTTTCAGAGGTCCACACGGGATGCAATGGACCACTAAAAACCGGGGATACAAGGGGTCATGATCCATTTAACCCAGTTCTCTTTGATAATAAACTGATTTATGAAATCTACATTTTTTGAAGTGTTAACTATAAATTATGCTTAAAAATTTCATAGTTAACTTTAATTAGATCTATTCTGTCTGCAAAGATGAATAAGAAAACAATTTACTTTGAGGATTCTTCTTATTTCTTTTTAATTAACATTCAGTTACTTTTATATTCTTATATTCTTATAGTTTTACAAATATCATACAGCTATATAAATTAAATAATGCAATTAAAAAATAATAATACAAACAAATTTGTCGAAAAAGATGGTTTTGCATTTTGTTGGTTTAATCACAGAAATAAACGATACAGAATATGTTTTTGTGAGATTCATGCAACGAAAACCTAATCAAGATCTTTACATTTTTTCCTGAGAGTGTTGATATACCTCTTGTAAATTTTCAATCTATTGTAATGATGAGTCTTCCAGACCCTACAATTTCACAAGAAAATAGCAGACTTTCAGTGACACAAAAATCGTCTGGTGTATCATTTTCTATTTTTAATGTTCATTAATTTACATTATTAGTATGAATCGAAGACATAAATAAACAAATGTAATATATTCTACATTTTATACTATTAAATATCACACTACATTAGTATACTTTTTAAATTTGACCTGTGTTCCATAGTACCCCGGGGTCGGGGTAAAATGGTACATTTTATCAGTTGCTATTAAAAAATTTATGTTAAAGAAATTAAACATAATTATTGCTTTTCACTGAGTGCAACATAAGACCCAATATATAGGTAATATGCACACATATTTTTCAACAGCGAGAAATCATTATTTTGTGAGTAGAGTAAACACTTAAAATTTCCAAAATTGGTCTATTGTACCCGGTCTCCCCTATATTTCTCGAAAGACCGAAATCTGGAGAATGTCGACTTCCACAGCTGCATGTAACATTCGCATAGACGCTTGGTGTACGTTCGAAATATTTGCTAAAATATCTATTTCGCACTTACACCGATAAATGTCCCAGAGATTTGCACTTTTTCTCTGTATTTTAGGCGCGATAAAACGCAGCAAGGGTGATGCAGCTTTTTCGTCTCTCTTGCTGAGAGGAGTGACCAATCAAGGTGAATCACATTATAGAGGAATTTTCACTGTGAGACTGACCCCGGAGAACGTTATCCAAAAAAACTTGTTGTTCCATCAGGGCTTGGCATGAAGACATAATAGGTTCCATATCCTCTTCAATATTTTTCTTTGGAATACGGTTTTCAATTTCAGGAATTTCAATTATTTAAGCAATATATATATATATTGCTATACATATGAATATATATGATTTATGAATATATATATTGCTATATATTGCTATATATATGAAAATATATATATATATATATATATATATATATATATATTCTTATTGTTATTTCAATTTACAAAATTCAATTATTTAAGTAAAACTATAGTATTAAAATTTCATTAAATCTTTCAATCCTCTAAAGCGTACACACCTTAACACATAACTTTTATTCCTTTATTTTTTTTTCTTCTTAAATACGGTTTGTATATTAAGTTATTATTTTTTCATAAATCTGATTAATACTAAAAATAGTATAGAATATTATGTTATTTTTCAGGCTAAAATTAAAGTAACTGAAGCAACTTCAAGCGCATGAACAATATTCAAGTTTAACCACTATTAGACGTATTATATGCACTTTTAAAGATAATGGTGCTCAGTAGATACAAATTCACCTAAAAAGTTAGACACCTAACAATTTTTCTCTAAGAGAAAACTGATACATGTGTGAAGACATATAAAACTGAGTTTAAATAGTTAGTTAAAAAAAAAAAATGGCAGTAGCCGTTTAGTTGAACCATTTTTTGAAACAGTCATTTAAGAGATCTAAAAATGACCTACCAAATCAGGATATGATGTGGCTGTTAATTTTCCTGTAATAACCACCAAAGGATATCTGAAAAGGGATTTATGTAGCAATTTTCAAGAAACCTTTTAGAGCCATTTTTGAGAGAGAGACTTTCACCAAAACTTGGTAAACAAAACTTGCTAAACTTGATTGGAAAACAACAATTACATTTAAAGGATATCAAAAAGAAAGTTAATATGGCGTCTTTGAACAAACATCTGTACAGCCGTTTTCAAAGGAACACGCTTGCGAGACCTCAGACAAACCTATTTATATAGGCTGCCTATAAATTTTCATGAAATAACCAATTATATACAAAAGGACGTTTAATAGGGGTTTTATATAGCAATTTTGAAAAAAATCGTTAGAGCATCGTTATTGAATCGTAACTCAATTCTGAAGTTTCACCGTTCTACCTTAATTAGTTTCGGACATATGATACTCAGAATACTCGCCAAACGCTTACACGCACACACGTATATATACACACATAATGACCAATTATCAAAAATCACTTTTTCGGACTCAGGTGACTTTGAAATATATAATTCAGGTGAAAGCTCGTTATCGAATTTTTGGACCGAATACAATACTCCCATTACCTACTGTAGCAGGGTAATGGAAGTGAAAAAATAGCGATCAGAGTTAAAATATTATTGCTGGTATATGCTTATTTTAAATAAAACAATTCCACCTTTACGTATTCCTATAAAATATTTTTTAACAAAATCATTTTACATATTCGGGATTTAATCATTTAAATTCTATCCTCATCATTCGACGCGGTAAATAACATTGATATTTAAATATGTTACAGTTCTTATGCAAATGGTCTTACTTCTTGTGATCAGACTGCACAATTGTGTTTTAATAACTGCGCTGCAACGCTGTATAAATATTGAAGCACAAAATAAATAAATAATTTTCCGAACTGAAAAATTATACAAAAGTATACATTTCGGACGTTTTAACAGAAGCAAAATAGAAAATCAATAAATCTGTAAAAAATGATAACAAAATCTAAAATCATAAAATGAACAAATGTTAAAACATACAATTAGAAATATTAGAAAATATACGCCAAATAGTATTTTTGAAATAGAAAAGAAAGTTTAATATACAGTGGTTAATCAAATTATTAATTTTTTTTTTAATTTTTTCTATTTTCTACGAAAATACTGGACAAAATGGCCCGGGACTTCAAACATCCAAAGAACGTTTAAATCTCATATTTCTCACTATCGGTTTAGCTCCAAGTGCAATTAGGAGACCAAACACCAATTGAAGAAGTGCTGAAATGCTTTGAATCACCCTGTATCATATAAAACTTATAATGACTTGTAATTTTAACACATTGTTGCACATACTATGCATAATATTAATATATTAATTATATTATATTATATTATGCATTATTATTATTTAATTATATTATGCATTAGTATGTCTTTATATTTATAAATATGCAACAATACGTACATAGTATTTATTTTTTGTGAAAATTGTGTAATTATTTAGGCAGATATATACTAAGCGACAAAAAAAAAAAAAAAAAAAAAAAAAAAAAAAAAGCCGCACTCCAGAGAAAATAACTTATACATTTTTTATTTGTAATAACTTTAAAATTAATGGTTGAAACAAATAAAACTGTCATGTTTGCAGAATGCCAAAGTGATGAAATAATACCTATGTACATTTTCGATATAATAATTCGTTTTATTACATTCTATGAAGTATTTTATAAAAATCTATATAAAATTTTCTTTTTAAACATAATGCAATAACCATACACTTTGTATTCTATTATGATTTATTATGTAAAATAAAGAAGTTAAATTTTAATATATGAAATAAAACTATTTATTTGTTAGATCTAAGCATTTTTTTAATAAAAATATACATTCTGCATTGGGTTAATTCCATGTTTATGTGTAATTACTGCTTTAACTCACAGTGGCATAGTATTCTATCGTTTTTTGATATAAATCTCAAAAATTTCACTGAGCTAAATATTGTAAATAATTTTTCTAGTTCTTGCAAAGTTGTAGGCTGCAAATTTCGAATCCTACTCTCTCACTCCACGCCTTTTTATGACTAAACAATTTCGAGCGAAATTAGGACCATTTCCATGTCTGGTAAAAAAGAAATTCTACTATATCTTTTGTGGGATTTAACTTAAAGTGAAAAAAAAGATCTGAATACTTACAGAATTATAGGTTCTCATGGGAATGGATAGGAAATTTTGACAATTTGAAGAGAATAAACTTACCACAGACGCCATGTTAGTAAGGTGCATTATCATCTTGGAATGCTGTTTACGGAAATGTCCAAGATACCTCCAAAATAGTCGGTTAGGCACCACTTTTATGAAGACTGTTTTATTTCGAGTTAATTGATCCCTTAAGCATACAAAAAATGCCCGACTGTTTGAAAAGTTATTCACCTCCATACCATAATGTACGGGGAATGTGTCACTATTTTAAAAGTGGGATTTTCATTAAGTCAGTCATATTTTCGTTGTCAGATCTGCTTGTTTTCTTTAGCTCGAAATAAGTTAAACTTGACTCATCAGAGAAAATCAGTTCAGCCCAATAACTAACTAATCATTTTTTAATTTTTTTAGCCATCTGAGTTCTTGCTTTCCTAATTTTCTTCACTAAGAATGGAATTTTATCAAACTTTCTGTTATTTAAACAACCTGCTTTGTTTAATAGTTGCTGCACTGTAGTTAAAGAAATTATGCTGTTAAACACTTTTTTAAAATCTCTTTTATGTTCTAAATGTAATACAAAACGATTTTATAAACAATGGCTTTTTAACTTACGGTCATCTCGCTTGGATGAGCAACATGGCCGCCTAAAGCCAAATTTTCAGTTTAAACGGCCAAAATATTATATCTTGCTAAAAACCATTTTACCAATATTTCGTTAACATTTAATTATTTTGTCATCTGATGTATTAAAATATTTTTAGATTTTCATTCAAAAATTAATACTTTTTGTAGTATCGTTAACTGCCTTATTCTTACCATTTTTGAAACATATTCTAAAATTACAATTTTCCTAACAAATGAATTTTGTTTTTAACACTGCACACAAAGCTAAAATGTTTGTGGAGGACAACATAATAAAATCTAAACGAAAATTTGTTTTGTAAACTATAAAATTGGCGGCTGTAGAAGGTGAAAAGTAAAATACGCAAGTGCGGCTTTTTTTTTCTTTTTTTTTTTTTTTTTTTTTTTTGTCGCTTAGTGTATATTAAGGAACGCGGTAGCGTTCCGCCCTGCCAAGCTAAAACAAACATTAAGAGAAAAACAAATGAAATTTACAAAGTGGGAAAGTCAATGGTGAACGCTACAATTGTATATTATGTCGACATAGCATCTCGGACTTTTCGCCAACCTGTATCTCAGCTGCCTGGTCCCCAAGACCTATGATTTTTTGCACAGATCTGAAGCATACATTTAAAACAAAGCATACAAATTTGCATGTCGCTCGGAATTAAGGAGCCTGAGTTATATTACTTTGAAAACCCGAAATTTGCCGGTTACATTCTTCTTCTTCTTGTTAGTGTTAAGACACCCAATGTTGACAACGATTGAGCCTAGAGTTCTGCAGCTAATGAGCTGAAAATTTACATGGACATTCCTTCTGACCTGTACTATAGTGCCTTTTGTAATCAAAAATATTTTTGGTCAATATAAGGGTAGTTATTTTCAATTTTGTGATATTTAACCCAAAAATTTCGTGAATTCGTCAAGAGATGGCGCTCGTATTCAATGAATTTCATTTTGTCATTTAATAAGTCATTAAAAAGTAATAAATTCTGTTTTTATTTATTTATTTTTTTTTATTTTTACCTTTTTTACAAAAATGGATTGAAATAAATTAAAATACACTTTTTTCTTAAAATTTTTACAACAAACATGTTTATTAATAAAAAAAAAAAAAATTGATAAATTTGGATTTCGTAATAAATAAATGCTTAAAGGACGCAGTAAACAGACTTTTAACAAAAGTAATGTGGCTGATTAAATAAAAGAGCAATTCTTTAACTTTATAAAGTTACGGATGATGGAAGAATACATATAATTAAATTCCGATGGTATATTATATACGAGAAATATTGTCATGGATAAATTCAAATTTGACTTTTTGTGTTTCTATGAGTTTTGAGATCTTCTGAATTCAGTTTTCATTTTTTATAATAAAGAGGTATGCATTTATGTGTATCAGTGAATACGATAGCGTCTAAACGCTGCATTTGATATATATGCTGGAGATGACACACAACTAATCATTTTAATGATGTAGAACTTAGTTTTTTTTTTTTTTTTTTTTTACCATGTTTTTATTAACTTCGATTCTTGTTCGTTTGTTTGTTTTTCCAGTACAAATCTTGCAATCGATTTTTGAGTAACTTCCCGACTAGCTAGACATTTGAAACTTTCAAAATAGTTCAGAACACGGTGAAAATGCATTTTTTAAATACTTTTAGCCAACTGTTTCGTGTTACTGCTGCCTTCATCAGCGTTAGCAGTACACATCTTGCAATCGCTTTTTAACTAACTTTCCGACTAGCTAGAAATTTGGATAACTCAGAACACGGTGACAATACATTTTTTAACACTTTTAGTCAACTGGTTCAGGTCCCTACTGCCTTCGGTAGCGTTTATATGATTCGACAGAAAATTTATTTAACTAATTTCCCGACTAGCTAGACATTTGAAACTTTCAGAATAATTGAGAACACGGTAAAAATGCATTTTAAAAATACATTTAGCCAACTGTTTCAGGTTCCTGCTGCCATCGGCAGCGTTACACGCACAAAGCTTGCAATCGATTTTTAACTAACTTCCCGACTAGCTAGACATTTGAATCTTTCAGGTTAGCTCAGAACACGGTGACAATACATTTTTGTCAATTTGAAAATCATTTGAGGACAAATGTTATCAAATTTACAAATTTGTCCTCAAATGTCCTCAAATTAAAGCATAATTTAACTCGGTCCTCAAATGGCCTTTCAATTTGAGGACGCTGCGATGATTTGCTCTCAAACTGGGTTTAAAAATTTTGGTCGGCTTAGTTAAAAACCCAGTATCAACTAGAGTTTCACCAGAAAACGCAGCTTTAATAACAGCTGACAACATATAAATCACAGCACAAACGATACCACAGTCATAACATACAGAAATAAACTTCAGTTCAATGGTAGAAATTTAGTCAAACAGAACTTTCTATTCCGTAAAGTAAAGTCTTAGCGAGAAACTCATCTCAGTGGTCGGAACGGGACCCCTTTTATAGCCTGCCATTGATCCTGAATTTTACAGTAACTTCCGTAATAATCGAGTTACGGCTTGGACAATGGGTCTATCGATAATAAAGGTTTTTTTTTCACCAAGGTCGTCAAAATAGTTCTCAAGGTGCGATAAAGTTGCGAAATTCATCGCCGAGTCCGTTACGAGCCCTGATAAAGTGTGTTTTTGACGGAGAAGAATCTTTTTTAACGCGGAAACAAGCTAGAAATGCGAAAAATTGACATTTTATAATGTGAGTAAACCTCTTAGAAATAAATCACATAAAAATAACTAGTACTATTTAGAAATATGCAACACTATATTTACACCTATGCATAATACGCACGATTTTTATTGATTTATTACGCAAATATATTCATTATGCATAGGTATTATATTTATAAAAGCACATACATAACCTGCAAAAAAAAAAGTGATGTCTCATAAAAAAAAAAAAAAAAAAAAAAAAAAAAATACTATTTTAAAAGTCACCCCGCCCAGCAAAAACTCTTACCTTTCTTATGCATACGTATTATATTTATAAAAGCACATACATAACCTGCAAAAATAAGTAATATCTCATTAAAAACAATACTATTGTATAAGTCACCCCTCCCAGCAAAAACTCTTACCTTTCTTAAGCAGCCAGAAAAAGGATTGATATCAAATTTCGCCGTCGCTATTGAATCCCGGGTACTCAATGCCTAGCTTAATGAAGATCTGCCAATAACACCGCATGTATCTTTCTAATAAATCCTAATCTCTTTCAACATTCTTTGTTATCTGTGTTAGTTTTTTCGCTGCATTATAAAGTTATAATTTAAAGTAATTTTACGGCGGGGTGCGTCCCCTATGTAGAAGTTTTAATTAATAAAAAATTTAGATAGTAAAGATTAAAATATTATTACGCACTATATAATGCGCACTAAAAAAATATATATGTATAATATATATATATATATATATATATATATATATATATATATACACACACATATATATATATATATTTTCAAAAATTATTAATTTTTTCTTAGAAGTTTTTTGCTTATAACTGGAACAGACTTCCGTAAAATTTTACAAAGCGTACTAAAAACTGACAAAACGTTAGAGAAACATTATTCTGGAACATAAAATTCACACGTGTAATAATCGTTGAGATATTAGCATTTTTAAACAAATATTATTTTACTGCGCATGGGTGAAAGATAAATAATTTTTATTGCATACGTTGAAAACTAAATATATTGAACAATTTTTGTCAAAAGTTCATTTGAATAGAGTTAAAATTAAGCAAATGAGCAAATTATCGGCAAAAGAACAACGTAGATTTTAGGTATTTTCCAGAGTTGAAATTTCATAAGGGGTTTGCACATGCCGAGCATTTAATTTGAAGATCCAATTATTTCAGTCATGTTAAAAAATTTCTTTTTTACGAAAACTCCTTATGAACAAAAAATTCTTAGTTAATAAATAAATAAATGTTAGAGTTACATGTCTATAAGGGCTTTTTCAGAAAAAAGAACTTTCGCAACGTAGTTGAAAAAATTGGATCTTCAAATTAAATACACAACATGCGAAAAATGTTTTGATCACACACTTTTTTTCACAGTATAAATTATTTGGATTAATGCGACAGTCCTTTGATAAATGGTTGTTTTTTGCACAACGAAGGCACAATCTGTTTATGCCAAGTTCTTGGAGATCAATTTGAAACTGCCTTTTTTTGCTGGATATTTTGAGTGTTAAAGGATGTCTTCACGTATTTCGATTGGTTTCGGTGACTTTATTGATATCCTCTTCGATAGGTGTACTGGTATAAATCGGTTCCGATAACTCGCGACTTTTATCAACATACGTTGAACTTTTATCAATATTTAATTACTCTTTAGCACCATACTTTACTATGTACATATTTACAATTTTTAACAAACATTTTGATACATTTTACAATTGATAAATTTGATCATGGAAGTAACAGATGTAATTCACGTAAAAGATAAGTTTAATCAAATGTTTTGGAACTAATGATAGTACAAATCTCGAGAAAAATAGAAATAGGTATCCAAGGAGGATACAATAATTACTATGTAATTTTTCATTGCCAAAAAGTATCATCTGAAGACATTTAACGATTCGGAAGTTATTAGGTTTCATGCAATGGCAATAATCAGTAAGTTTTGTATGTCAGATTCTCTCATTAAGGGGGTATTCTGGTCTAGAAATAAAAAAAAAAAAAAGAACTTCTCAAGAGCTGAATTATGAGAAGGAGGAAGGCCCAATGTATCTGGGATCGCCGATTGATGCAAAGTGAGTATAACATATTATTTTCAGAGTTATTCCATTAGAATTGTTTCCTAAACTTTAAACGCGTTTTTCTCGAAACTACTTTTTTTGAGGTGGTTGACATGATATTTCAAGTTCTACTGAACCGATTGCTTTGAAATTTGGTATATATCTTGTTTATACAACTCTCTATCGCGTCTGCCTTGGATTTTAAAAAATTTTGATTTTCAATATTTTTAAAAAATTCGAAAAGGTCGAAAAATGTCGGGTAAAAAAAAAATTTTTTTTCAAGTCGACGCCATTTTGTCATTTTTTTTTTTTTTTTTTTTTGAAAATGGTCAACCCGATAGCGACATCTTTATTAATGAAGAATTTGTTTGATTTTTTTGTTTTAGATCACTACAAGGGTTGAAATCATGTCAACCAGGACGCACCGTTTTTTTTTGAAGCCCCCACTCCATCGGCCTGTATCTCGGCGATTTTTTTTTTTTTTTTGTGTTTTTTTTTTTACATTCTCAAAATGTCAATAAAAAACATATAAAAAAATGGATAGTAAAAATGTTTTTCATTTTTTTTATCTTACTTTAAAAAATGCCTAAAATTCAGGCTTCTAGACCAGAATACCCCCTTAACCCCTTACCTTCCGACGAAAATATACGAGATTTGCTTCAAAGTGACACCGTTCTTTTTCAACTCTAAAATGAGTAAATCATTAAAAGCACTCTCAAGATCACTTTCAAGGTTATTTTAATGCATTGTCAAACCGTGTCAGTAATTTCATTGGTAAAAGTATAAAACAAAAGAACGTATTTCAGAAAAATGTATATTTACGCCTGGGACATTTAAGGGATTAAGCTATTCTTTTGATATATAATGCATAATTTAAATGCTAAATGCAATAGACAAATTAAAAAAAAAACTCTTAAAAAAAAAAAAAAAAAAAAAAAAAACTGAAATGGATTGAAGAATTAAAAATCACTAAATTTAAAAATATAGAATTGTTCGAATCTTGTTCTTTTATCTTAAGACAATGAAATATAGTTTAATTTAACGGCATTAAAGTTGAAAATCCGAAATGAATTCTTTCTATTTAAAGATAGTACTTAATTAAAATTAAAGCAATCGAGGAGGAAAAAAGATTTTTACAGTTCTCAAACTGATGTTATTTAAACATTTTGTAAATCTTTCATTTACTATTAATGAAAAGAGCTTTAAAAAAGAAAAAAAAAATAAACAAAATTATATTCTAATTAACGAAAGAAAATATATAAAAATAAGTACATTCAACAATGGAAATTTTCTTTAAGGTATAGTTTATTATTTATAAAGTACTTCAGAAAGTTTATTGCTTATTTAATCCTCTTTTTTAAAAAAAAAATAACGCTTAATATGAATTTATTAGAATTTAAAAATAAGAGTAAAACTTAAAATATCAAAAGAAAATGTAAAGTGCAATATATTTTCTTTTTTCATTTAAAAATTAAAAATGACAAAAATCAAGTGACAATTAAGTGGAATCATATTTAGTTAGAATGTCTTACAAAAGAGATTTAATTTTACAGTAGGATTAAAACACGAACGAAAAGTCATGCTGTGCGCATTGATTAATAACACTTTCCAACTATACGTACTTGTTATATCATACCTTTCAATGTTCTTTGCCTACGTCATCAAATAACAGACAAATTGAAGTACTGAAAGTGCTCACAGTATAAATTTATTTAAATATGATTTGTATAAATATCTGCCCTAAAACGCAAAGCATTAGCATTTTTTTTTCGTGTGTGGGGAAGGGACCTGTACACAAACCAGTTGTACAGGACCTATTAATGCCATTTTAAATGAGAAAAATTCCATTGAATAATATATATAATTTTTTATATAAATTCTGAAAATATTTACGGGCTCTGGGGGTGGGAACACGGACAGATAGACAGATGGACAGTGGAACAGAATGATATACAAATTAAAATCATATTCATACTTCAAAATTGTTAGAAAATGTTCAAACCGCTTAATGTAAACGAAAATGTAATTCCAGTAAATTTCCAATAATAACCCTTAATGTAACTGAATATTTTTGTAGGGCCCCGTAAATCAAATGCTAAGCATACTATATTCTACAGAAGGCATTCTTTGTGCATATGAATGACCTTCTTCAATTTCATTAAGGTAAGAGCAAAATAAAGTTATTAAAATTTGGTTTAAGGAAATATCTCCCAAAAGAACGTATTGCTTTGGAATACTTTCGGGTGTCCCTGTGCACAAACCATTGATGATATTAACTCCATTTTCAATAGAAAACATTCGATAGTGAACTTAAATATCACATTGCAATTTCATTAATATTTGTGAAAAGAAAAGATATAAAAATATGCTTTATAAAAATTCCTTTCATAGAACATAATGCTTTAGAATACTCTCGGGAGTCCCTGTACCTAAACCAGTACTAGTATTTACTCCATTTCAATAGGAAATATCCGATAGTAAAACTGAATAACATATATTAGTTTCGAGAAATTCCATGCATATTGACGGGAATTAGAGCGCAGACAGACAGACAAACGGATAGACAAGCGAACAGGCAGACTGACAAACGAAAGTCACAAATAATAAAGTTTATAAATCCTTTTCAAAAAACATTCATTCTTCACATCATGTATGTTAACCCGTAAATACTTTTAGATTTCAAAATGTGGAAAAATGTAGAAAACGCATCAGACTACTGAAAATGCCCCTTTACCAATTTCCCGTAATAAATCCGAATATTTTAGTTTTGTACCATGAATAAACATTAATATTTCTTATAGCATTTTCGATAGAAAACATCTTTTGTTGCATCTGAAAAATATATGTTGATTCATATAACTAGTCTAGTATAAAGATATTGAAATGTGCTAAAATAAATATGTCTCTTATACCGTAATGTATCTGAAGTATTTTGTGAATCCTTGTACACAAACCATTTGTATTACATGTATGAATTCTAATACCAAAACATCTACCATAAATCTGAAAATCCTGAGTACAATATATACGTTTTGTGGAATTATGTATCTTCCCTTAAAAGAAACACGGTTTTAAGACAATATGGTTATAGCGCCGTATGTAAAATGGATGCACTTAATATAAATTTTGTACTTATTATTAGTTTTTATTTAAACAAAAGTAACAAAACATACTATGTACGTACGTTTCCCAAAATATTGCTTTAAAAAGTATGATCAGTGAAAAAGCAAACGTAGATTAAAACCAATGTTGACTTTCACTGATAAAGTTACATATTGTAAAACATTTCAATCAATTATTTTTCAATATTTTTTCTCTTCACGGCAATCTGCTGTTAAAGAAACGATTTTTCTAAACGCACGATGTTTTAAATGGAGAAGGAATAACCTAAAATTAAGGTGCTATCTTTGAAGGAATGATATAAGAGGCGAGAACAACCCAGCTAAAAAAATTTTAAGAAAAACTTTTTAAAAAAAAAGCACAAAACTGCAGATAATCTGAACGTATATGGAACAATAAGAAGTTTAAGGGGAAAAAATAATTACTCCTAAACTGTAATTTTTTTTTTTTTTTGCTTTTAAACTGCAGTTATTCTACAGATTTTATTATTTTTGTTCCAAATACCTTCAGATTATCCGCAGATTTCTTTTTAAGCTGGGAAACATGAAGCCAAAATCGTAAACGCAGAAGCCAGTAACATAGTTATATAAGTAACACAGTTATATATATAAAAAAACGGAAGTTTTATCGTGAAATTATGTAATAAGGAACATTCGGGATGAAAGTGTCGTCACAAAATGTTAAATAAATGTCAAGTAAATGAAATAACACAGTACTAGTCAATGTTTTTATAAACTCAATATGGCTCTTGTGGTAGCCTGTGGCAGCCATCTTACAACGGTTAACTTCATATGACTTGTGTATTGATATGCAGTATGCCAACACCTCTTATATAGGATTCCTTCAACATATCAATTATCTTATATAATTCCTACCACAGAAGGACTATAGTGTGTATTAACTTAGCTCACTGCGCCCTTCGCGAATGACAACATTGATAACAGTGTTATCGATTTTTATCAATTTTATTAGATAATTTTTACAGCTGTAAAGATTTTATTTATTCAAAATAACGAATAATAATTTCTTGATTTGTTGTCTCTAAATGTCAATTTATAGCAGAATTGGCTACCCAAAGTTTCTGTTACGTGTATAGTTCTAGATTCAACCGCAGCAATCGCTACTGTCTTTGTGAAATCTCATGTTCAAAAATTTACCATTTGCGGCCAATGGAAACTGACATTATGTATGGCTGTATAGAATATGGGTACTATAAAAAATTAAATAACAGTTTTATTTAGCATGACAGGATTATTTCTTCCCATCTATGATTTTGCGTTATCGCCATTTATAGTGTTCCACCATAAATATGCCAGAATGCCTGCCAATATTACTATTTAATTTCTTAAACTATCATAAAGTATTATAACAAATCTATAAAAGATTTACATTTTTCAAAACTCACTTGTAAGCGAGAAATTCTTCCCCGATTGTATGCAGAAGCCAATTACTGATTTCTGTATCCGAGAATATCACCATTCATAAATTGGATAGCTTCTTACTATGTGTTGGCGATATCTTCTGAATACGAGTGTGGCTATTAAATAACGAGATTATTGCTGCTACAGATGAACTACATATGCGACAAATCCGAACGACCGACAGCTGTGCAGCGTAAAGACTTCTCTTTCAATTGCAGCACCTCCCGTGTTTGTAGAGAAATCAGTCTGGACGTAACCTTCGTTTGTGTAAAAGGTGTTTGTTTCGTTTTGCCAAAAACATGATGAGTGTTAAAGTAGAGCAACGAATTGTCATGAAATTCCACATGAAACTTGATTAAACTGCTAGAGAAACTTATATTTTATCAAAACAAGTTTATGGCGATGAATGTTTATCACGTTCGCGAGTTTTTGAGTGGTTCAAGCGTTTCGAAGATGGCCCAGAAGACGTTAGAGATGATGACCGCCCGGGTCACGCTTCCACGTCCAAAACGGAAGAAAATATCGAAAAAGTCGCTAATCTGGTTCGATCTGACTATCATTACTTTTTTGAGGTGCTTGCTCAACTCCATGAAAGAGTAAGAAGGAAACGACCTAAATTGTGGAAGAACAAGTCATAGGTTCTCCATCAAGACAACGCGCCGGCTCACACTGCATTGTCTGTCAAGACGTTTCTAGCCAAGTACAACATCCCAGTTTCAGGCCATCCGCCTTATTCGCCTGACCTGGCCCTATGTGACTTTTATCTGTTCCCCAAAGTCGAATATCTGCATTAAAAGGAACAAGTTTTGAGCTAGTTGAAGCTGTGAAAGAAAAAGCGGCACGCCGCATGCAGGAGCTCACAGAGCAAGACTTCCAGCACTGTTTCGAACAATGGAAAATTCACATGGAGCGTTGTAGGGATAGAGGAGGGGTGTATATTGAAGGTGATATTAACTAAATATGTATAAATTTAAAATAAAACGTTTTACAGCAATAGACTCGTTATTTAATAGCCACACCTCGTATTTATTGTTGTCAGCTTGTGGAACTTTATTGGCTATTTCTTTAGGATATGAATTGATTAGGGCTTCTGAATATTTCAGGAAATGTATATCTCTTACAGAGACACATTTAAAAACACGTGTAACGTTTTAAATTAATAAATAAAACACTTTAAAACACGTATATAAGTTTTAAAAGCATATTTAATAAAAAACAGCATCTTTCAAAGCTTTTCGCCTTGAAAATCAGGGCATCATCAGAAAATCTACATGGTTTTACACAATGCGAAGCTGTGCTACAAGTATATATATTATAAATCAGGTTAAAGCTACAGTTACATCGCTACTTTAATACAAAAAAAAGTTTTAGTTTATTGGTTGGAGACATTCTACATTAACACTGAGGCAACACTTGATTACTGCAACTTGAGTAGGAAAAGTCCGTTTTGGATGGCTATTGGAAAGGCTGTCGTGGTGGTAACATCAAGGAGAAAAAACTTGTCGAGCAGTGGTAGTGGATGGAAGTCATTCTTCTGGTGGAGTCAATGGATGGGAGCTGAAACACTGGACTGGCGTTAACAACTGTTGGAAGAAACTTGTACGAAAACTTGTAGTGGAAAGGAATCAATCCTTGACGACAAACTGTGGATGGGAAAGGAGCATGAAATCTGGAGTAGCGGTATCGTTGGAGAAGGATGCAGCGCATCGTCCATAGAAACTTAAACGAAACTTGAAATTGATGAGGTTACATGTTCTATTGCAAAAATATAAATGCAAGTTAAATATCTGGTTGTATAAAATAATTCCAAATTTTTGGTCGGAAAATCGAATCTTTAGAATTAATTACATTAGGACATTTTACAATATTTACAGCTTCTGAAATCAAAAGTTCAGATATAGTTTGTGGAGTTGAAATTATTTCTGCTTGATCCCATAAGAGTATAGCGCCGGAGTTATAAGTGAATGAAATTAATAAGTGCAGAAATTCCTTCTTCTTTTACATTTTTGATATGTTCCTGGATTCTTCTATGAAGAGTTCTTTTAGTTTGTCCAATATATAAAAAAAAATATTATTCAATTGTATCGGAATTTTATAAACCCCATACAGTGGGTCTAGTATGGTCACGGACATTTACACTTAGTTGTTTAATAAGTTAAAGGTGAACTAGAAGGAATTACAATGTTAAATTTTCGAAAAATATAATGTTTAATATTATCGAAATCTTTACTATAAACAAGGCTATTAGTGAATTTAATTTTAGGGGTTAATGTAGAAGGCTTATTAATTGGAGGAAAAAAAGAGTTTATTTTTTAATTTATTGAAAATTTCAATTATAGTAGTTTTTTTGTAGCCAGCGTCCCTACCAATTTTAATAATTTGTTTAAATGTCGATTTTCACTAAATTGAAAGGAAGTATAATTAATTATACGGAATATGTAAGAATTAAGAAAAGATTATTTATACATATTTGGACGAGCAGAAGAGGCAGGTATAGTGAGGGGAACAAAGGAATTTTTGTTGTAGACGTCAAAGGAAATAACTGAATTATT
Organism: Salticus scenicus; assembly: GCA_963930645.1. Classification (NCBI taxonomy): domain Eukaryota; kingdom Metazoa; phylum Arthropoda; class Arachnida; order Araneae; family Salticidae; genus Salticus; species Salticus scenicus. The sequence continues at coordinate 324,329,537 of OZ005652.1, read as the reverse complement.
TTTGCTCCGATGTATAGAGAAGTCTAAAAATGGCAAAGTTTGATTAATTTCCCATTCGTAGGTACATTTCATGGAAGGAAATTGTTTATTAAATCATCAATAAAATTAAGGAGGGATTTTTTTTTTTTTTTTTTTTTTTTTTTTTTTTGTATATGGCCAGGATATAAAAATATCTTCGACATACCGTAGATAAATTTTAGGTAAGGAAATAGCAAAGGATCTTTCTTCAAGTTCAATAAGTAAAATGTCGGCAATAATAAGACTAAATGGGGACCACATTGGAGCTCGAAACGTTTGTTTATATATAACACCATTAAAAAGAAAATAATTATTATGGTTGATAAGATCAAAGGAAAGATCCTTTGCTATTTCCTTAATTAAACCGACAATTTATCTACGGTATGTCAACAATATTTTTATATCCTGGCCATATACAAAAAATTCCCTCCTTAAATTTATTGATGTTTTTAATAAACAATTTCCTTCCATTAAATGTACCTACGAATGTGAAATTAATCAAACTTTGCGCCATTTTTAGACCTCTCTATACATCGGAGCAAAAATAATTCCGTTATTTGGTTTGACGTCTGCAACAAAAATTCCTTTGTCCTCCTCACTATACCTGCCTCTTCTGCTCATCCAAATATGTATAAAAAAATCTTTTTTTAATTTTTACATATTCAGTGCCATTAATTATACTTCCTTTAAATTTAGTGAAAATCGACAATTAAACAAAATTATTAAAATTAATAGGGACGCTGTATAAAAAAAAAAAAAAAAAAAAAAAAAAAAAAAAACTACTATAATTGAAATTTTCAATAAAATAAAAAATAAACTCTTTTTTCTTCCAATTACTTACTCTTCTACATTAAACCCTAAAAATAAATTCACTAATAGCCTTGTTTATAGTAAAGATTTCGATAATTTAAACATTATATTTTTCGAAAATTTAACATTGTAATTTCTTATAGTTCACCTTTAACTATTAAAAAACTAAGTGTAAATGGCCATGACCATACTAGACCCACTGGATGGGGTTTATAAAATTCCGATACAATTGAATAATAATTTTTTTTTTCTATATTGGACAAACTAAAAAAACTTATAATAGAAGAATCCAGGAACATATCAAAAATGTAAAAGAAGAAAGAAGTCCTGCACTTGTTAATTTCATTTACAATAACACCGGCGCTATGCCGTTATGGGATCAAGCAGAAATAATTTCAACTCCACAAAATATATCTGATTTTAAAGCTGTAAATATTGTAAAATGTCCTAATGTTATTAATTCTAAAGATTCCGCTTTCTTACCAAAAATTTGGAATTATATTATACAACCAGATATTTAACTTGCATTTATATTTTTCCAGCAGAATATGTAACCTCATCAATTTCAAGTTTCATTTAATTTTCTATGGACGATGCTGAATCATTCTCCAACGATAGTTACCGCCACTCCAGGTTTCATGTTCCCATCCACAGTTTGTCTTCAAGGTTTGATTCCTTTCCACTACTAGTTTTCGTACAATTTTCTTCCAACAGTTGTTAACGCCAGTCCAGTGTTTCAGCTCTCATCCATTCACTACTCCAGAAGAAAGACTTCCATCCCCTACCACTGCTCGAGACGTTTTTTCACCTTGATGTTACCACCACGCCAGCCTTTCCAATAGCCATCCAAAACTGACTTTTCCTACGCAAGTTACAGTAATCAAATGTTGCCTCAGTGTTAATGTAGATTGTCTCCAACCAATAAACTAAAACTTTTTTTGTATTAAAGTAATGATGTAACTGTAGCTTTAACCTGATTTATAATATATATATACTTGTAACACAGCTGCACATTGTGTAAGACCATGTAGAGTTCCTGATGATGCTCTAATTTTCAGGGCGAAAAGCTTTGAAATATGCGGCTTTTAATTAAATTTGTTTTTAAAACTGATATACGTGTTTTAAAATGTTTTATTTATTAACTTCTCAATATTTGTTTACTATTTATTCCAAATATATTGACGATGGCTTTTGAATATTTGTTGACTATATCTACTGGATTTAGCCAACAAAAAATGTAAGACGATTGATGATGCCTTCTGAATACAGTCGGCAGCAAAATTATTCGAGCGATAGCAATAATTCCTATATGAAAAAAGTGCACTTTATGCTGTTTTGTTAAATAAATCCTTGTCGCATCATTTTCTTAGACTTACGAAGAACATGATTCGACAAGGATTTATTTAACAAAACAGTATTAGGTGTATTTATATATATATATATATATATATATATATACATTAAGCGACAAAAAAAAAAAAGCCGCACTTGTATTTTTTCCTTTTCGCCTTCTACAACCGCCAATTTTATCGCTTAAAAAGCAGATTTTCGAACAGATTTTACTATGTTGTCCTCCACATACACTTTATCTTTGAGTCCAGTGTTAAAAACAAAATGCAATTGTCAGGAAAATTGTAATTTTAAAAAATATTTCAAAAATGGTAAGAATAAGGCAGTTAACGATGCCACAAAAAGTATTAATTTTTGAATAAAAATAAAAAAATATTTTAATACGTGAATGGCAAATAATTAAATGTTAAGAAGATATTGGTAAAAGGGTTTTCAGCAAGATATAAAAGTTTTTGGCCGTTTACACTGGAAATTTGGTTTTAGGTGGCCACACTGCTCATCCAAGCGAGAGGACCGTAAGTTAAAAAGCCTTTGTTTATAAAATCGGTTTATATTACATTTAGAACATAAAAGAGCTTCAGAAAATGTGTTTAGTAGCATAATATCTTTAACTACAGTACAACAACTATTAAACAAAGCAGGTTTAAATGACAGAAAATTTGAAAAAATTCCATTCTTAGTGAAAAGAAGTAGGAAAGCAAGACCTCAGATGGCTAAAAAAATTAAAAAATGATTAGTTAATTATTGGGCTGAACTGCTCTCTGATGAGTCAAGTTTAACTTATTTCGAGCTAAAGAAAACAAGCAAATCTGACAACGAAAATATGACCGACTTAATAAAAATCGCACTTTTAAAACAGTGACACATTCTCCGTACACTATGGTATGGAGGTGCATAAGTTTTCAAACACTCGAGAAAATTTTTATGCTTAATGGATCAATTAACTCGAAATAAAACACAATCTGCATAAAAGTGGTGCCTGACCGACTATTTTGGAGGTATCTTGGACATTTCCGTAAACAGCATTTGAAGATAATAAGGCACCTTACTACACGGCGTCTGTGGTACGTTTATTCATTTCAAATTGTTCAAAATTTCCTATACATTCCCATGAGAACCTATAATTTTATAAGTTATCATATCCTTTTTCCCTTTAAGTTAAATACCACAAAGGATATAGTAGAATTTCTTCTTTACCACACATGGAAATAGTCAAAATCGCGATCCGCTCGAAAATGTTTCGTCCACAAAATAGCGGGGGAGAGGGGAGAGGATTCGAAATTTGCAGCCTATAACTCTGCCAGAACTCGAAAAAATTATTTGTGATATTTGGCACATTGAAATTTCTGAGATTTATATTAAAACACTGTATAAAACTATGCCATTGCGTATTAATGCAGTAATTCCATATAAAGGTGGAATTAACCCAATGCAGAATACATATTTTTAATAAAAAATTGCTTATATCTAACAAATAAATAGTTTTACTTCATATATTAAAATATAACTTGCATTATATTCAAAAAGAAAGTTTTATGCAGATTTTAAAAAAGTACTTCGTAGAGTGCAATAGAGCGAATTATTAAATCGAAAATTTACAGTCGGGAAAAAAAAAAAAAAACGCAACACCCGCTGTAATTTCGTTATTAATTGACGCAGGAACATCTAATAGACATAATTAAATGCACTTTCTGAAAATGTCGTCAAATTTTAAATTAGGGGTCATCTACATATTAAAATGAGCGCAAACTTTGATTTTTTTTCAATAGCAACACCCAATTTTGTATTCATATTCGAATTTCTGAGAGTCTTGCAGTGCGGAAAAGTATACTATTTGTATACTTTAACTTTAATATTTATAGAGTTATAATAAAAAATGTGTTAGGGGGTTATCTGTAAATGTAGAAAAATAAAATTAAGATCCTATAAGAAATAAACAAAATTTTAATGTTTCACACCCGAAATCTTTTAGGAAAGAAAGAGTTATAGAAATTAATAAAAACATTCATATTTTGCAGTTTCTTAATTATCCAGAATTCAGTTTTTTAAATTTGTATATACTTCAGTACTTTGTTTAGATAATTTTAGGTATATTTAAATACATTACACTTGCGACTGGTCCAGACAGTACACTCTGAAAAAAATGCGATATTTTTCAATTAAAAGTGTCTATTATGGGTGTACTGATCACCAACAAAGCTTAAATTTTCTTTCGTAGGTGTAACATAATATACGAAATGAAATAATATAGATACAACACTTAAACTAAATCTTTTCGGATAAATTATTGTAAGGGTTCATGAAGTATAATATTAAACAATTTTAATCGCACTTACCAGTTTTGGGACAGTTGAACTCTTTGGAACTGTACGATTCGTTTTAAAATTTCTATGAAAATATAATTTCTTAATTAACCCTTTCGCGACATTTGACGTAGATTCACATCATTTGAAAATTGTCAGTGGGCGTTTCTTTCGAAATTTTTGTGGATATTTCTTAGATGTGTACTCAGTGTTCATATTTTTGCAATAAAATATATTATGGACAGAAATATATTGATTAGAAAGAATATAATTATAATGTATATCCATTTGTAATATAATTGTGAATACAGAAAAGTTGTTCTGAAATGTTTAATTTTGAGAGAATAACGCTTGTAGGCGGATCTTACAGCCAAAAAGACAAAATCCTGCTGTCGCAAAAAGTGTTAAAATATATTTATAAAAGTTAAAGTATATTTAATATATATATATATATATATATATTATTAATGAAATTTAAAGACTAAAGTATCTTTAAAATAATAATCCTCCCACCTACAAAATAAATAAATAAACAAAAATAAAGCAACATATTAAGCAAATGACTTTAACTATGACGGTAGTTAAGAAATGATTTTAAAAGTCTGTCTTGCATTCCAATTCCATTCGTTTTTTTTTTTTTTTTTTTTTTTTTTTTTCTAATAGACAATTTTTAGATTAAACTTATTTTTCTATTTAAAACGGTAAACCCCGTCTATTTAGTTAATTTTTTCTTCTAGTGTTCGTTTAAAAGGCTCGAAATTTATCACCAGTAATCGATGAAGTAAATACCGCTTGTGCATATTTTTGTCAACATAAAATAAGTAGTTTAACACGAATTCACTCCTCAATGTCACATTTATTTTTTTTTTCTGCATTGTTTTGTTTTGAAGAACGATGAAGGCGGGGCTTGTCTTCTTTTGAAAACACGAATTCTTGATGCTAACATTAATGTCTAAAAGTCATCATTTTTGTTTCATTTCTTGGCGTTTGACGTTTTTGTTATATAGTTTAACCCGTAAATGAAAAATAAAAATATTTTGTTTAATTTTCTTTGTTATTTTTTAAGATTTGATTCGTTATCTCATGCAAAACTTTATAAGAGACGGCCCCCTAAACCACTCCAAAAGAAAGATTTAATTATACCTCGAAAACTAATAACTGGAATGAGCTGCAAATTTGCACACCCATATTTTTCAGCATTAGGATTCATTTTATGTAAAAATTAATATAGGTCATAATTCATAATTTTTATGAATATGAATTTATTACTATTTTTCAAAATTAAAAATATTTTTTAGAATCAAAAGTAATGATTGATTATTTTTGTGTTTCTTCACTTTATCTAGTAAAAGAAAAATTATATCGATCAAGTTATTTTTTGTGAAGATATTAATAAAAGTTTGAAATATGAATTTAACATTAGCACCTTCAAATTTTGAACGCTTATAACTCTGTGAAAAAATAAGTAAAATATACAACCAATATACTTTTTCGTGTTGTCGCGATCCCAGGAATTCAAATATAAAAGAAAAATAGAGCATTACCATTGAAAAAATCAAAGTTGGTGCGCGTTTTAATATGTAGACGACCCCCAATTCAAAATTTCAGTTCATTTTCTGAAACTACTCACAATTCCCCGTCGAATGATACCTATTACATTTTTCTACATCGATTAGCAACGAAGTTACGTTGTGTGTTGCGTTTTTTTTATTCCCCGACTGTACATACGTATCATTTCATACCTTTGGTATTATGCAAACAAGGCAGTTTTATTTGTTTCAAACATTAATTTTAAAGTTATTACAAAAAAAAAAAAAAAAAGGTATAAGTCTTTTTTTCTGCAGTGCGGCTTTTTTTTGTCGCTTAGTGTATATATATAATATAATATATATATATATATATGTATATATATGCACTTATAGGAATTATTGCTAGGGCTCGAATAATTTTGCTGCCGAATGTATATGTTTGCGATATGTTTTTAATGTACACTCCTACTTAAATGTTTAGCAAAGTTTGCAAATGACCATTTTTTCTCAATTTAAAAATTTATCTCTCGATGATATGTTTTCAAACATTGGGTATCTAAATAACTGGGTATTCCTCATGTTTTTTAGTGAAGATAGTTTTAAAACAACATTTAGTGGACCGGCAAATAATTGAGTAAAATCAATAATGTTTGTGATCATTCTGTATCGTTAAGTGAACGAAATTAACTGTAAATTTAGGATGTGTTAATATACACCCAGTGCAATTTGTGGATTAATATGTGTGACGATAGCATGTTAAATAACGGGAATATATAAATTCATTTTAAAACACACACAAAAAAAAAATCAGCATGCTTTTTATTTATAATATACAAAGTTTTAAAGAAAAATTATTCCCACTTTCAGATTTAAATATATATATATATATATATATATATATATATTGAAACAATATACTGCAATCGGAGTACAAATATCTTAAATATCTCATGAAACATGAACATTACGTTTTCACTGAACACGCGCGGAAGAACACGTGCACTGAACACGTGCGGTTTTCACTGAACACGTGCGTTTTTTATTACATAGGTTGAAATCTAGATACATTCAGCATCATTTGTCAAAAGTTCATTTGAATAGAGTTAAAATGTAGCAAATTGTCGGACAAAAAACAAATTAGATTTTAGGTATTTCCGAAGAGTTGAAATTTCATAAGGGGTTTTACACATGCCGCGTAATTAATTTGAAGATCCAATTATTTCAACCACTTTGCAAAAGTTCTTTTTTTTCAAAAACCGCTTATGATCTCACAATTCTTAGTAAATAAATAAATAAATAATAATAAAAATAAAAATATGTTAGTGTTTCAACTTGGGTTTTTCACAAAAAAATAGCTTTTGGAGCATAGTTGAAAAAATTGTATCTTCAAATTAACTACGACTTATGAAACTTCAACTCAGGAAAATACCTAATATCTAACTCATTCTTTTGCCGAGAATTTGCTTAATTTTTACTTAATTCAAATGAACTTTTGACAAAAGTTGTCTAATTTTTCGCGCATGCACAGTGAAAACGTTTTTCATAAAAATGCTCATATTTTATGAGGTTTTTAAGATATTTGTATTTCTATCGTAGTATATTTTTTCAAAAGTGTTTTTTCAATTTATCTGAAAATGGGAATAAATTTCGTTTAATTTCTGTATATTATCAATGAAAAACATGCTGATTTTTTTTTTTTTTTTGAGTTTTAAAATAAATGTTTATTAACTCCGGTTTTTAACATGCTATCGTCACATAAATTCATCCACAAATTATACTGTGTCTATGTTAATATATCCTAAAGTTACAGATCATTTCGTTTACTTAACGAAACAGGATAATAATCACAAACATTATTGATTTTGCTCAATTTGTTACCAGCCCACTAAATATTGTCTTAAACGAATTTTCCCTGAAAAACACGAGGAATACCTACTTCTTTAAATGTCCAACGTTTGAAAACATTTCATCAAGAAATAAGTTTTTAAATTGAAAAAAAAAAAAAAAAACTGATCGTTTGCAAATTTTGCTAAACTTTTGAGCAGGAGTGTGTATTGGTGATGTCTTCTGGATAATTGATAAAAACTTCTAACATTTCTTTTCTTTTCTTATAATTATTTATTTATTTTAGAGTATACGCATTTAAATAACTAATATTAATTAAATTAATTATTGGCGAGAATATATTTGCTACTTAGAATTTTTTTTCTGAAGCAGTAATATTCATTTTAAATTTAATTTGATAAACTAAATAATAAAAATAGATAAAATAATAGAATAAAGATTGTTAATATCAATTATTTAATGTCGACTAAGAATTACTGTAAATTTACAGAAACTCTGATTAAACATTTTAGTAAATTTGCAAAAAATGTTTGCACTGAAGAGCTGTTTTAATTTAAAAGTCTTCAAAATAATGCGAATTAAATTTAGTCAGAATATTTTTTTTGCAGGTGAAAATACAATTAATGCAGCTGAATTAGTGCAAAATGTAAAAATAAGTATAACAAACTGTTGCTTATTGTATCATATTAAACCCCGATGTTTTGAATATATGATGTTTGACTTTTTCGGATTATAATTCCATAAGCCTGGCGTAAATTTACATATTAATATGGTAATTAATACGAGAAACTTTTAAAATTTTGCAATATATTACAGTGAAAGAAAGAAAATCACATATAGGTCGATGATAACTGATAATAATTAGAAAAAATTATATGCGAAGTCAAAGTTCTCATAATTATGCATGGGAATAATTCAGTAAAGAATGAAATAAGAAAATTTTCAAAATATAATATCATTACAAAAGTTTGGTATCACAACCGATATTATGCAATTATTTTATTTTAAAGAGGCTAAAGAAATGTTTACAATATAAATAAATAATAATGATAATAAAATAATAATGTTTCTATAGTATCATTAAAAACATACAACATACTTACATGGTATATTATGTTTGTTATATAAATCGAAAAAAACTAAAGCACAACAAAAATTTCAATAAATTTAAATTAAAAGTGTTATTGAAATATTCTATACATTTTAAAATTGCATTGAACACTTAAAACTATTGTCAAATTATACAGTTCATTTAATATTGTTCTAAAATTAATAAAAAGTAATATCTCTTAATTTCAATCTATAAGTATTATTTTATAGGTGATATTTCTCAATCATTACAATTCACTAAAATGACAATTGTTTATTAATTCGCATTTTTCTAGTTTAATTTATGGGCAAGAAATTGAAAACTAAAAAATTAAAAAATTAATTTTTAGGAGAGTAAGTAATTGAAAGTACTAGTGCTTTATATTCAGAATGTTTTTTTTTTTTAAATTCTGTATTATCGAATGCAGATGCTAATTATTTCTTCATATAAAAACAAAATGAGAGACTTTCTCAAAAGAAAAAAAAAATCTCTGAAAACGCTGTTTAAAATAATTCTAGCAATTTTAAAACAACAAATACAATTCATTGTTAGCGATAAGGAAATATATCAGTTATAAGTGATATTTATCCTTAACTTCATTAATAATGTATATAACAGTGTACAATTTAACATAAAGAAAAGCTATAGTTATGGATTGCATTATACTTCTAAAGTCTGATTTGCGAACCTAATTAAAATGTTTGTAAAATGGCGATATATTTAAATTAAATTTTGATCAACTGAGACTAGAATAAATATGATAAAAATTTCATTGAACAGAAAATACATTGCTTTCCATCTTTATATTTATCTAAAGACAAAAAAAAAAAAAAAAAGAAACTAAAAAGAACTAAAAATAAACTTAATGTTAGTTAAGAGTTAAATAATTTAATTTTTGTATGTTTTAATGACAGAATTTTTTTAAGGTACAGAAAGTCTATGATATTAGTTTTAAATGGGCGATAAAAGCGTCACCTGAACGTAGAAAATAACGTAGAATTAAACGCAATTTTATGAAAGAAAACGTAGGATTAAATACTTTCGCATACTAAAAGATATAGGAACTGTATAACGTTATTAGATACAGTTAAAGGACATAGTTACAATATAACTTAAAAACAAATAATTGCAGGAAAATTAAATTTTACTTAAATTACTTAAATAGATTTTTTTCTTTTACGACAATGTTTTACTGTAATCAAACTCTGGAAGTCTTGCATTAAATTTATGGCTTTTTCAGCGGTATCGTTCGCTGCTTTAATCCAGAATACATACTGTGTGTTTGATTTCCAAAAATATGGTGATTGTTTTCCTTGAAGATGGATTCTCTTAGAGAAAACTGTCGTTAATTTTGTGAAAAATTAATACTTTTTTACCTTTGATCGATATAAATGTATTAACTTTCTTCTCCGAAATTGTAAGGAAAAACAATATTAATCTCATGAATATTAATCGTGAATTAATCACTTTTAATGGTACATACAGTGTGGCGCAAAAGTTTAAGCACAAGCCAAATTTTTTCATAAAAATAAAAAATATACACCGGAATTCTTCGAAACGTTTACTGTATCTAAACAATTGAATTACAAATTTTTGTTTCCAATTCGAAATCAATTGACTTTTATAAGTGAAATATCACGAATTCTGACTAAATTTATTTAAGATAACTTTTTTGAGATGATTTCAGCCTGACTTTTCCTAACACAAGGAAAAATATTCTATTTTCTTCTTTTTTTATTAACTTAAGTGCGTCAGTATGTGAAATATCAAATAAGTTGTCTAAATGGCTTTTAGATGTGGCACTCATAAACATCCTGGTTTTTCAAGACATCATTTTGTAGGTCACACCAATGTTGATACAAGTCCGAAAGTGTTTTCAAACAATTCACTAAAGATTTCGTGGATATTTTTCCTCTTCTCAAAATATAACACACTGACGAATGACGATATTTGAGTTATCACATTTCGTAAACTTTGATGTCTGAATATTATAAAATAGTAATGCGAAAACTCGACGATTTGACGGAAATTTGGATCTTTATATTTTTGATGACTTATTTTCTTTAGAAAAAAGTATAATTCTTTTAGAAATTCATAATTAAAAGGTTATGATACCTTTTGCAAACAACAGTGTTCCACTGACGCAATAAACAAACGACATGAAATTCGTCACGATATAGTACATATATCTATGTCTAGATTGATATAATAGCACTAGATCTAGTTCACATGCACTTACAGTGGCGCAAAGGGATGAAAGAGTTCCTGTCTCAACATAAAAGATTGACAATAATATTTTTTATCAACAATTTCTGTAATATTCACTGGTCATAAATTACACCACAAATATGATAGATTTTATTGATAAATAATACTTTTGTAAGAGTTCCGTTTTGAGATGGCAACTCTTGCATTGGTACCTGTAACGAGAGATAGTGAAAAAGCGTAGTCACGCCTCTTTAACGTTAAATTAAAAATTTATCCAAAAGATGTAAAAAGATGTAAAAAAAAAGAAGCAAACATTGCATGCATTAATCATACGCCGTTTAGCACAGGGCATTTTCTGGTTAAAATGCAATGAAAATAATCTAGTGATCTTACCCTGAAATTTAATACTATAAATACAGGTTGGAGATTAAGAGGTAAGATAACGAGTACTGTCATGTAAAACTACGTTAAACAATTCAAATTAGGCTTCGGAAGAGTTTTATATGATAATTAGTTCTGTGTGAGCTCAAACCCCCGTTTCATTAATGCACCTACATTTATATAGAATTTAATTCTGTTGATATTACAGACGATTTCCATATTAGAGAAGTAGTATAACACTAAATAACCAAAAAACGTTGAATTTATTCTCAATATTACAGTAAAAAAAATTGTTAAAAATGAAAAAAAATTCATAACTTTATTTTAAATTACCGCAGATCGATGGTTCAATAATTCGTTTTAAAGGTATTGGCAAGCTCTTTTGAAAGATACCCATCATGAAAATTTATTCCCCTAGAGGCGGGACTTCCGCCCCAGGGGGGGAGACGAGGCTCCTACATACACAATTTTTTTTTCCCAGTTGACTATATCTATTCGTTTCATTTAGTTTAGTGCAGTTTATATTAGATGTTAAACTCTACTTACGTGCAATTTCCCCCATAGACGTAATGCAAATATAACAAAAACTGACTTTCGAAAATTTGACCCTAAAACAATACTTCCTCTACCTTATGGGTAAGAGAAAGTAAAAATAAAACTAGTCTTTTGACAAACTGGTGTGATTATTTCCCTTTTATATTCTACAGTATACAATGTTTAATAATGTAAATTAAAAACTTTAGTAGTGTAACTGCGGTTATTACATTACAATATAAATAAACAGAAGTTACCCACAATATAACGCAGTAGAGAAACATTAAGTGTATAAAAGAGTAAAGAAGGTCTTTATGTGCATACGATTTATTAGCAATTTATATTAATAAATTAATAATTATCTTTGTAGATATGCTTCGAACAAAAGTATTTTTTAATCCAGGCATATTCTGGTAAAAAACAGCTACCATATAAATTAAACAAATATTTGAAAAAAAAAAAAAAAAGTCCTTAATAAATTTATAAGTGCTATCGTAAGATAAAAGTTAGTATTCCATTTTGCTATAAAAAGGCAGTTTGATTTAATTTATCTGTATCCTTTTATTGTAATCAGATAGTGATAAGATTCTGAAAATGGAAGAAAATTCGTTTAATAAAAAAAAATGCTACTTCTTGCATTGAAGACAATAACATTAAGCGGAAAAATTCGATAATTTACCGGAGTATTCACTAAAACGAAAGAAAGTTCGAAATGAAAAACACAGCTGTCCAATTCTTCTGGGAAACAATCAAGATAACATATAGAAGATAACATATAGAAGATAAATATAGAATAGATAGATTTCTCAACAATAGAAAATTAATGCTATTCCTAAGAAGAGCAAAATTATAACTTGAAATTAAAGAGAGATCACGAATAATTAGATTAAAAGAATGATAAACATTTGTGAAACAAAAACATATCGTTCCGAAGCATTATTATTATTATTTTTTTTTTTGATCAATCTTTTTTTTTCGATATTCTATTTGTATACTGCAAACGATTCGAATTCACATTTTAAGAATAGGAAATATAAAAGATTAAAAATATAAAATATATTTGCAATTTAAGTATACTTTAATAACTATATTTTTATATTTATAAGATGAAAATAGTTATTAACGTTGGTCGGAATATAAATACTGCTTTGAAATCATTAGAAGGATTTTAGTCACATTTTCATAGTTAAAAAAATGTGTACTACATGTATTTGATGGAACGCTAGTGTTAAAAATTAATAATTCCGAGAAAAACTAAATGGAAAACTATTCCTTTGTGCATATCCACTAAGAACATTTAAAAATGTTTTTGTAATTAGTGAATTATTAAAAAAGAAACGCTCTAAACTTAATATTATTATACAGATATTATGGTTGTAAATTAATTTATTTTATTATTATATTTTTTTATCTAAATGATTTTTGCAATTTGTTGCGTCATATGGTTAGTCTGTATGTGAATAACCATCTAAGAAAAAGGTAAAGTTGTTAGCTGTAAGATTATTGTTAATCTCCCATAAATACACTGATCGCAAAATGAAAACATTTGTTCTAGCATTAGTCATTAATGGCAATTTATTTAAATGAATTGTGTAGGGGATGAAACTAACAAGATTACCACATAAACCGAATCATGTTTTTGGTAAGGGTGCAGGCACGGGGATTATCACATTAGCGGTAAGCAAATATTCTTTTTAAATTAACAAAAGTTAAAGTTACATTAGGATCAAATAAAATAAAGAGATAACAATAATTGCAATAGAAAAAAAAGAAAAAAAAAAGAAGGTAATTTCAGATGCAAAGATACTGGCTATTTCGATGGATTGCTATTTATTCTCGTATATCTTAAATATTTTAAATAGAGTTAATTTTACAATGCAGTTATTTAGAGAATATACACAATTATTTATTTCACTTATAAGTATATACACTACAAATCCGAAAGTTACGAAACGATTTTCATTTCATTTTTTTATATTTTAATCTTGAACTAATTATCAATAATGTTTAAAAGTATTTATAAAATTACATTGGAATCAATGAATAAATTATATATGTCAACAGAATAAATGTTTACAGATAATTTCTAAAAAAAAAAAAAAAAGAAAAAAAAAAAAAAGACAGAAAAATAAAAGAAATACGAAAACGATAAGTGTTTTATCTATATTTATTTACAATCAACGTATAATATGTTATCACCTGGTTGTATTAATATAATAAAAAATGAGTAAATCCGCTTATAGTTTTGCTTTTTTACTTTAGAGGATCTGAAATTCTGTTCATTCCATTGAAAAAGTTTTTGAATTTTCAAGACATTTGCTTAGGGTTTTCACAAAAGTAGCTCTATACATTTGGCTAATACATTTCGTAAAAGATATTTTGTTAACGCAAGCGCATTTAACTGTTTATTAGTAAAAAATTACATATTCTATTAGATATCTACGATTTACATATTTCGATTGCAGTATCTTGTGTCTGATGTAATATGTCGCATTTCTTAAAAGTGCCATTGCATCCAATCAAATACCCAGTATTTTATAATATAGAAACTGTAATTTTTTTAAAACAGTTTTAAAAGTATTTACATCGCCATGATTGTATGTGTTACTCAGAGTGAAATGAACGCAGATAATTTACAGACGCTTCATAATCAAATGGTATAGCTACAATACAATTTATAGGGTCATACCAACAGCCTACACTTAAAATTTTTACTGATGCCATTTTTGTCTTCGTGAGAAAAAAATTCTCTAAAATACACGGAGTATTCTTTATTATTGAATAGATAAAAATATTATTATTGACCAAGATAAAAAATAAACTGTTTGTAAAATTTCATTGTTCTAATCTAAATTTCCGTTACAAATGTTTAATGCTTTAAGTTCTTTTTTCAGAAAAGTTAAGAACATTATCTTTCATTATATCCATTGATTTCAATAATTATAAAATGCAGTATAATAAGAAAAATAAGGATTTTACTATCACTCCGTGTAATAAAAGCTTTTAATCCTTATTAATTAGTTTTAATTCAAATTTGCAAACGTTTGCATCACTTAAAGGGCTTACTGTAACATCAAGAATATCTATTTAATTATCTCTTTCATTGCTGCATCTTTCTCTCATAATTACTTTAAATAACACCCCTTAGATGTTTCTTTAATCAAAGTAGTTTGTTGATTAAAGGTAAGTTGCATTTTCATAGTCGTAAAACATTGAATTAACAACTGTTTTCAAGATTTTTTTTTTTTTTAATTAAACAAATTAATGTATGAATATAAAATTTAAATGAAACGTTTATAACAAAATACTTAATAGAAGGTTATACAACATCAAGACATTTAAACTGATATTATTTTAAGTTTTCACTGAAGTAACCTTTAAAAAAATGAAAAATTTAAACAGTTTTATAAAAGAAAACTAAATAAGAAATGGTGTTAAAGATGCATTACAGGTAGGTGCAGATACACAGGCCTCCAAATGCTAAACTAAAACCCAAATTTTCTTACAGTATTCACTTTTTTGTTTTTCCAGAATGGGATTAAAAATATAATAATTATTTCTTAACTTCAAGAACAGCCAAAACAATATAAATGTTGATAAAAAACATAAAAATGAACATTTCATCCAATTTGCACGTTCATATGTACGTATTTGTGAAAGGTTATTTACATACGAAAACTACTATGCTGTGGCCCCCACATGATTTTCTCATAAAATTTCCGATACAAATTCACACATTAAAAATAATTTTGAAATTGTTATTTAATAAAATTATGCTCCTTGATGAATGCAGGCAATTTCTATTCTGGAGAACTAGTAAAATATTAAATATTCAAAGAAAGTCAATTTTTATTCTCTATATCACATCATAAAATTGATTTTTTCCCCTCTGAACTTTATTTCAATTATCACAGATGGATGGTTAAGCCATTCTTTTTATAGGTATCGACGAGCTCACCATAATGAAGGACTTCCTCCTACGAAGGAGGCGACGCTCCTACATGTACAATTTTTTTTTCGCAGTTGACTATCCCTATTATAAATAATTATTTTTAATTTCATGATGATTATTAAGATATGATTCTCTTTACGTACATTTATACGAAATTTTGTCCTCCGTCATTTTAAAAATTGTAAAAAGCCTGATGGCAAAGCCACCACTTGGATGATTTTCACTAAAAGTTAGTAGGAATTAATTTATGCCAAGATACAACTACATATCAAACTTTATGAAATTCTGTGCTGCAGTTCCTGAGATACAGTTGCCACAAACTTTTGTCACACACACACAGTTTTTGAATTTTTAAGATATTTGCTTAGGGTTTTCACAAAAGTAGCTCTATACATTTGGCTAATACATTTCGTAAAAGATATTTTGTTAACGCAAGCGCATTTAACTGTTTTTTAGTAAAAATTTACATATTCTATTAGATATCTACTATTTACATATTTCGATTGCAGTATCTTGTGTCTGATGTAATATGTCACATTTCTTAAAAGTGCCATTGCATCCAATCGAATACCCAGTATTTTATAATAAAGAAACTGTAATTTTTTAAAACAGTTTTAAAAGTATTTACATCGCCATGATTGTATGTGTTACTCAGAGTCAAATGAACGCAGATAATTTACAAAAGCTTCATAATCAAATGGTATAGCTACAATACAATTTATAGGGTCATACCAACAGCCTACACTTAAATTTTTTGCTGATGCCCTTTTTGTCTTTGGGAGAAAATAATTCTTTAAAATACACGGAGTGTTCTTTATTATTGAATAAGATAAAAAATATTATTATTGACCAAGATAAAAAATAAACTGTTTGTAAAATTTCATTGTTCTAATCTAAATTTCCGTTACAAATGTTTAATGCTTTAAGTTCTTTTTTCAGAAAAGTTAAGAACATTATCTTTCATTACATCCATTGATTTCAATAATTATAAAATGCAGTATAATAAGAAAAATAAGGATTTTACTATCACTCCGTGTAACAAAAGCTTTTAATCCTTATTAATTAGTTTTAATTCAAATTTGCAAACGTTTGCATCACTTAAATGGCTTACTGTAACATCAAGAATATCTATTTAATTATCTCTTTCATTGCTGCTTCGTTCTCTCATAATGACTTTAAATAACACCCCTTAGATGATTCTTTAATCAAAGTAGTTATCGATTAAAGGTAAGTTGCATTTTCATAGTCGTAAAACATTGAATGAACAACTATTTTCAAGTTTTTTTTTTTTTTTTTTTTTAACTAAACAAATTAATGTATGAATATAAAATTTAAATGAAACGTTTATAACAAAATACTTAATAGAAGGTTATACAACATCAAGACATTTAAACTGATATTATTTTAAGTTTTCACTGAAGTAACCTTTAAAAAAATGAAAAATTTAAACAGTTTTATAAAAGAAAACTAAATAAGAAATGGTGTTAAAGATGCATTACAGGTAGGTGCAGATACACAGGCCTCCAAATGCTAAACTAAAACCCAAATTTTCTTACAGTATTCACTTTTTTGTTTTTCCAGAATGGGATTAAAAATATAATAATTATTTCTTAACTTCAAGAACAGCCAAAACAATATAAATGTTGATAAAAAACTTAAAAATGAACATTTCATCCAATTTGCACGTTCATATGTACGTATTTGTGAAAGGTTATTTACATACGAAAACTACTATGCTGTGGCCCCCACATGATTTTCTCATAAAATTTCCGATACAAATTCACACATTAAAAATAATTTTGAAATTGTTATTTAATAAAATTATGCTCCTTGATGAATGCAGGCAATTTCCATTCTGGAGAACTAGTAAAATATTAAATATTCAAAGAAAGTCAAATTTTATTCTCTATATCACATCTTAAAAAATGATTTTTTTTCCCTTCTGAACTATATTTAAATTATCACTGATGGATGGTTAAGCCATTCTTTTTATAGGTATCGACGGGCTCACCATAATGAAGGACTTCCTCCTACGAAGGAGGCGACGCTCCTACATGTACAATTTTTTTTTCGCAGTTGACTATCCCTATCATAAATAATTACATTTAATTTCATGATGATTATTAAGATATGATTCTCTTTATGTACATTTATACGAAATTTTGTCCTCCGTCATTTTAAAAATTGTAAAAAGCCCGATGACAAAGGATGATTTTCACTAAAAGTTGGTACGAATTAATTTATGCCAAGATGCAACTACATAACAAACTTTTGTCACACACACACCGACAGACAGACCTTTTTCTAAAAATGATCAAATCGTGTTCTAATCCTCTCAAAACGTATAAATCCGTTGAAAACCCTAGGTTGAAAATATTTCGGATTCAATACTTTCTCTATTTTATATAGTTGTAAGTAAAAAGAAGAAATGGCAATTTGTATGCAGAAGGAAAAATCCGATTTTATTTTAATATATGGATGCATGTACATCTTTACCAATTTCTAATGCATCTTGCATATCATTATCATTCAGATTTTTTTTTTCTAAATTTTTAAATGTTTCCATTTCTTTCAAAGCTTAATTTTATGAAACTTTAAATTAATTACATTAAAAAAATTATTACTTATATTAATATTGTACAAAATTCGATTAATATTATATAAAGAACATGCCATCTAAATTTTATGATGAAACACTCATTTGTTTAAAAAAAAATATGCACAAAAGAAGAAAACGAAAAATCAGGTTGTTCTTTTAATTTTTAAACCAATGAATTTATCAACCAATCCAATACCAAAAATAAAATTTGACTTGCTTCTGTTGCCAGATAAATAGAAGTAAATAAAGAAAAATATATCTATTGCATTTTAAAAATTTGCACCTGTAGCATTTATAACTTTCTTCCAGAGGAATTTTAAATACAAAATATTACGTGTAAAAATGAAGAGTGTATAAAAATAAAAGAAACCGAAGCGTATTTTGTTTAATATGGAAATATATGTACAAAAAGAAATTAATTTTGGACGACAGGACATTTTTTAGTCTATTCTTTCATATAAAGACATTCGGTAACTATGTTGATTCCTTTAGCAACAATTACTATATTCATTCCTTAAGGGGATTCTCTACTTACCGTCTGCGAAAGACGCAGCCTACGTTATTCTATGGAAATTTTGCCCTGTTATAACTCATTAACGAATGCATATTTTTGAACTCCGTTTTCAAATTCAGAAAATTCACAACTGTTAAAAAAATTATCGCTTTTTAAAAATTCATTTTCTTAATTTTTAATATTTCATTTTTAAACTAAAAAATGCAAAATTTCGCATTTTAGAACCACAAAAAAAAAAAAAAAAAATTTTTTTTAGAAAGCGATAAATAGTTTAATAATTATGAATTTTCTGAACGTGTAAACGAAATTTAAAAATATATATTCGTTAATGAGATATAACGCGGCAAAATTTTCCATAGGATAACACTGGATTTGGCTTTCCGGGACGATAAGTAGAGATGAGCCTCTTAATCATATGAATTTTCTCAATTTTATTTTTAAAACTTCTTCTTTTTTTTTTTTTTTTTTTTTTTTTAACTTGATGCCACGGGGTAGAAAAGGGAAAAACCTTTGTTCATGGATCTAAATATACGAAAAGCGTGAAATAAATAACTGATTTTTCTTTACCTTAAAATATGAAGATACATTCCTTAGCGACAGTTCCTCTATTCACGTCTCAAAATTTCTTTTGTAAGTTTTATCTCAATTTCAATATTTTTACTTTTTCTGTATTTAATACAAGAAAATATTGGAGTAATAAAATATTTCCAGCTCAGGTTTTCATTGCATTTTTGTACGTTTTATACGTTCATTGTACGTTTTGAACTACAGAATACGAATTGTCCATCATTAAAAAAAAAAAAAAAAAAAAAAAACTGTGTTTGTCTTTCTCTGTGTGTGTGACAAAAATTTTTTGCCGGCTTTATCTCAGGAACTACAAAACAGAATTGTACGTAAATTTATATGTAGATGAAACTTGATCTAAATTAGTGCCTATCAGCTTTTAGTGTCAATAGTTAACAGGTGGTGCTGCTATACAGTGGTTTCCGCAATTTGAAGGAATGCTATAGCTTAGGGGATAATGCACAGAATTGCATATAAATTTATGTGTAGATGCACCTTAACATAATTTAGTGCTTGTATAATTTTGGTGGCAATCGCTCAACAAGTGACACTGCTATACAGAAATTTCTGTATTTTAATTGAAGTCTATATCTCAGGTTCTGCCGCGTATAATCAAACAAAACTTTGTATGTGAGAAGGCCATTATGAGACATTAGTCTGATTCAATTTAGGTGCATACCGGCTTATAAATCGGTGCTGCTATACTACATAATTCCCCGTTAACGGGGAGGCTATAACTCGGATTCTATTGCATATAATTGTACAAAACTTGGTATATGAGCAAAACATTCCGAAACACTATATTGATTTAATTTGAGTGTATATTGTCCAACAGTTGGCGCTGCTATGCAGCAATTTATAATGAGATTAGGAAGGCTAAATCTCAACCTCTGTGACATATAAAGGCACGAAATTTGATATATGAGATAATGCACATGGGTATATCTTAACCTCTGTTCATTAAAAGTGCCCCAAACACCATACGTAAAATCTTTTTTAAGAGAAACTATGTATTAACTTTTGTATACATGTTAAACAATAAGTGGCGCTGTTATATAGAATGATATATAAGAAAGTTTTATGATAGCCACAACATACTAGTTTAAACTTGTTTTCACAGAGGTAAAAAAGAAAGAAAAATCCTTTTTAATGTCATGTTTTATCTGAAATTAATATTCTTGCTCTTGTTGCCTAAGGAAAGTATTTTCTTCTGCCTTTATGATGTCATATGAGATTTTTTTTTATTTTATTATTATTGGGAGGGGGGGGGGGAACCAGTATAAACCACATTCATTTTTAACGATATTACTTTTAAAAATTTATTTTTATTAAAAATAGGTTAAAAACGGACTGCAAATTTCATGTTAGCATATTAATCTATATATATGTAAAGACCTTTTCTTTCGTTTTAATTTAAAAATTTAAATATCTGTGCATAATTTTCAACATCAAAACACTCCGAATACCATTGTGTTCATAGAAAAATATTGCTTTATTTAACATCTGAAATTTATCTATTAAATGAGAAAAATAAAATTATTTTAAAATAATGGTGTTTTAAATTCTTCAAATTTGCAAGTTATGGCTATGTATTATTATAAAAAATAGGTATATGACAACCAAATGTGTTGTTGAATTTGGAAAATATTTTATTAATCTATATATATAATATATTCTTTCGTCCTGAGTAAGTGGGTGAGTGAATGAGTTAGTGATTCATCATCGCCCAGCCGAAACCCCTGAACCTAGAAGCATGAAATTTTGTGACAATGTTCCTTTTATTACGTAGCCATGCATTAAAAAGCGATTTTACAGAATTCACCCCCCGACAGGAGAGGGGAGGGAGGACAAAACGTGCTTTCACAAAATCCTTCATATCTTAAACAAAAAATCAGATATCCATAAAATTTTTACTTTAAAATATAGCTAACACAGATATCGAAAAACCAATTTCTGTAATTTTAGAAATTTGGTAGAAGGGAAGAAGGCAAAACGTGATTTCACATAATATATCCCAAAGAAACAAAAAAAAAAACAAAAAAACAACAACAACAGATACACGTGAAATGTTTGCTCTAAAATATAGCTAATACAAATACCTAAAAACCAATTTTTTGAATTTTGGAAATTCAGCTCCCTAAAGGAGGGAGGGGACAAAATGTGATTTCAAATAAACCTTTTATATCGCAAACAAACAAAAAAACAAAAAAGATATATGCGAGATTTTTGCTCTTAAAATATAGCTCACACAAATATCTAAAAACCAATTTCTGGAATTTTAGAAATTCGCTCCAGGTGGGGCAGAAAGAGGGGAGGGGTATTAGGCTACGGGGAAAAAAAAAAAAAAAAAATAGAAATACAGTTAGACCGTACAAAATTGGTACAGATAGGTTTTAAAGGCCTGCAAGTCGAATGAGGATATTTTCGAAAGTGTAAAGTTATTAGGAGGGGGGGGGATGAAAATAGAGTTAGATCGTTCAAAATTGGTACATACAGTTTTTTGATACCTACAAATCGATTGCGGATATTTTCAAATTTGTAAAATTTTTATGAGATCCGGGAAGGGGAGGGGCGAAGCAGCAAAACAATAGAAATAGTGTTAGACTGTTCGAAATTGGCACGTATAGGTTTTTGGGACCTACAAATCGAATGCAGATATTTTCAAAAGGGAAACATTTTGAAAATATCTGCTTTCGATTTGTATTATTATTAGGATAGACGGAAATTATTAGGAAATTATTAGGATAGACGGGAAGGGGAGGGGCGAAAGGGCAAAAATATAGAAATAAGTTTTAGAGCGATGGAAAGTACTAATATTATGTTTTAAGGCCCGATAAATTGATTGCGGAAGTGTAAAAGTTTTACGACGGGAGGGAAGGAGGGCGGGCGCAGTGGCAAAAATAAAGAATTTTAGATAGAACGTTGAAAATTAGTATTATTAGGTTTAAAAGACAGAGAAAATGATTTCGGATATTTTTGAAAGTGTAAAATAATTAGGAGGGGCGGAAACGGTGGGCGAGGGAACACGCGCATCGTGCGCGCTTGTATGCGTTGCCGCGAGCAGTGTGGGCCCGAATTGATTATTCTACTAATTAAGAAAAAAAAATTTTTGTATTTTATATTTATGTTTCTTCCTTACGATGCTATAATGATTCGTTAAAAGTGTCTTTAAATGCGCAATCATTAAGAGTGTCATTAAAGTCATGATTCATTAAACGCGCCAGAGTAGCGCAAAATGGCCTGCGTTGCCGAAGGCAGTAAGGAATCGGTGTGACATTTTTCTAGATCACAATTTTTTTTCTCTCTCTCTTTTTTTCCCCACATGATAAAAATTAATGAAATTTAAAGAATTCGTTAATTATAGTGATTCATTTAAAAACATTTACCAGTGAAGCGGGCGTAATCTTCTATGGTTAAAATATTTGAAACATTAAATATATATATATATATATATATATATTACATTATGCATTTTAATTACTCAGCTATTTAAAAAAAAAAATTACAGTGAGTTTCATTGTTAATAAAATTTTTTATAGAAGGTTGGAGGTAATAAATGTATGAAAAACGGTGCCCAAAATCACCAAGATAACTGCAAAATATTACAAAATTATAATGGGATAAAATTTAGAAGAATTTATTACAAATGATCTATCACAAAAGAACTCAGGGATTTATTTGGAAAAGGGTTTTTATAAATAATTTTTACATATTTTATAGTTGTTTTTAAAATTAAACGAAATTGAATAATGTAATTAAAATATTAGTTTTTATTCGTAACAAAATTAAATATGTTTCAATGAAATTTTAAAATAAATAAGACATTAAACTGTGAATACGACAAAATCATTTATAAATTATAAATATATATTCGATATATTAATATGTATATATATATATTAAAACAATTTAAAGATTATTAACATTGATTCTGATTTTCTGAAGAAAACCTGGCGCCAGTTAAGGGGACATGTCTCCTTTGACGATACCTCTGAAGTAGGATTATATAAAAGCTTTTATTTCCATTTAATATTTCTAAATTAAACAATATTAAATTATTTATTTATTTTATTTTATTTTATTTTATTTTATTTTATTTTATTTTATTTTATTTTATTTATTTATTTATTTTTACCCGGCGGAAGGCCCAGGTTCGATTCCCGGCTCTGGTATTTTTCACATAGTTGGTATAAAAATCAGCCTTCCACTCCAAATTATCTAAAATGAATTAAGGTTGATGATGAAAGATTTTTTCTAAATATTTAATTTGTTCAATAAAATATATATATTAAGGCAACGATTCTTACTGTTTTTGTTAAATTTTGTTACAGATTTGAAATCTTTAAATTACATTTTCTTAGTTTGTGATTTTCTTGAATTCGTAATCTTCAAAATGTTAAAATTAAAATATTTTTCTTTTTTTCATTTTTCATTTTTCTTTTTCTTTCTTTCTTTTTTTTTTTTTTCTTTTATTAGGACTGAGGACTATTAGTGTCAATCTACGAATTTTTAGGATACCAGTTTTACAATAGTTGGACACTTACCGAAATCGAAAATTTATCGAAAATATGATTGAATAATTTGAAAGCGATGTTATAATTTGAAAAAAAAAGAACTAATTGTCGTCTGTACTAAACTAAATTTCGCTTTTGCCAGAATTTCTTTAAAATCTCTTTTTTTTTTTCTTTTAAGAAAAAGAAAAGAAAATTAATAATAATCAGTTTCAAAACGGACAGTATCGAAAAAAGTTTTTTTTTAATAATTTTGAATTATGAAATGAAAAGCGAGCGTGCAAAATGAAATAAAAAATGGAACAAGATAATTAAGTTTGAGTTTGAGTTTTTAATTTTTCTTTTCTTTCTTTTCTATTTCTCAATATTTTATACTTTATTTAAAAATATAAAAGGAAAGGAAAAAGAAAAGAAAAGAAAGATACAGAAAAAAATAATTGCATAAATTATGTATTTTTGTCTAAAATGGCGATAAAAATTCAAAAGTCGCCAAGAGGAGCTATATTAAGGCTGTACCATGATCAGGTTTACTTATTTACTTATTATTATTATTATTATATATAAATTTTATACGTTTAATGGAACCTAATTAAAAGAATTATGGATAAATTTTGAAATTTGTTATTTAGTTTTCGAGAGAAAAAAAAATAAATGTGGGAGTTTTCGTAAAACTTTGAAAAAAAAAAAAAAAAAAAAAACAGACTTTTTTATAAGTTTTTATATTTATATTTTTATCTTTTAAAGATTTAAAGATATTGCACAATATATCCCTAATTATTTTAAGTAAATTCACAGGTGAGTAAACTGATTAAAATGATGTTTCCTGCCTAATAAATAAATATGCTACGGCAAATAAATTATTTTTTAAAAAGAAATGGCTAATGTAGGTACAAGGTTTGGTTCAAAAATATGAGTTACAAGTAACAGCATTTAAAAAGTAATAATAGCGTACAGAATAATTTTCTCAAGGTGGATATAGACAGTGCTAGTTTTCTTACAGATATTTTGAGAGTAAGCAGAGTCAGCTTCAGAGCGACTTTTCTTGAATTTAAAGAACCAGATGCATAAAAAAGTGGTATTACTTAAAGTTGTGAGACGTGATTCGCTTTCTAATTAAAGTAGATTTTCTGCATATCGTGTGATGATGATCTAATCCTGAAAAAGAGTGCTAAGCTAAGTCCATACAGCTCATAAACTCAAAAAATACTGAAAACGTTACAATAGGAAGTCAGGTACCATATCTCCACATATCACCCAGTTACTATTTCCGCTGATCCGGATCAAAATTCGAGTTCCCGTTGTTTGGCTGGTGCTGCCATCTTTTACCAGCTTCTGGAGCTAAAGGCCGTACTTCCTCCTTATGAGGCGCTCCTAAATAACGGAAGACGCACCCCTCATGCCTTAAAATAAATCCGGTTAGTTCCACTACCGGGGCTCGGAATTTCCGAGTGGCATACGACAACAACAACAACAACAACTATTTCCTTTTTCTGACATACAATAAATACTATATGATAGAATATTCTTATCAGACAGTCATACGAATGCAGTTGCCGTGAACTAGCTTAATCACCAAAAACTTGAATTATACCTAGCCGAGTTAAACAAATTATTTCTACTTTCAGATAATCGTTCTAAAATATTCCCTGATTGTATGAAAAAAATATCCGCAACTGTTCCTCTTACTTCCCGTCAACAAGCGGCTGAGCGGTTCAGTGTTCCAAGCTAGTAGATGGGAAGCGCCGGGTCCCATCCCACGTCACGCTCATTGACCTAGCCGTTCGGAGTTTTCCGAGGTTACGTAAATATGGGCTAGGGCTCCTTAAAAAGACCCCCACGGAGGACATTCCATCTATAGGCCTATTACCTTAGCGTAGTCGACCAGCCTTCAACCCTACAACCAACCAATTCTTTTTTTCCCCTTTTGTATTATCTGTTATTTTAACAAATGATTTTTAACTTCCTTTGTAACCACTTTTTTTTTTTTTTAAATCCATCTTCGTAAATAAAATAAAATAAAATAAAATATAAATAAAATAAATATTAATTCATACAAATACACTAGCTAAAAATGACATTCATTTGTATATTTTGCATAGAAAAAAAATGCAATATATTGCAGGTTATTATGTAACAAGTTTGGAACATAAAGTCTCTTTAAAAAACATTTTTCGAAATAGATTTCATTAGCATTTATTCTAGAACAATGATTTATTAATTTTAATTTTTCTTATTTTCTTATTAAATTACTAGCAGGCTACGCCTGCTTCGCTGGTCACTATATTTAAATGAATTTTCAAAATAATTGGATCAGTATTTATTTTTTACATCACATTACAAATAAAAAGTTAATAAAATAATAATAGTAATAATAAATAAAATAAACACTGAAATCGCTTTAGATCTCACTTCTTCGGGTACCCGTTGCCTAAGGGAGATCTTTCTTCTACCCGTACTGCATCCACTGAGCTCCATTGTAATGGAGCTCAGTGACTGCATCGGGTCCAGTTTCCCACTGTCTATAGAAAGGTCTTTCCCGGGCACTTCAATCTGGGTATTTATCGACGACTTGTGGATTTTCTGTTATTTAAGAACTACGATTTTAAAGATGACTGTATCTCAGCATCTATTATATATTTTAGTTTTTGAACCATGTGTTTTATAGCCCCCGTTATTTACACTATATTATGATTTGATTCCGATTAGTGCAATAAAATAAAATAAAAAAGTAGATTTTCTTTTAAAAGGAATTAAATACATGAAAAACGAATTTTAATCAGTTTATCCTTTCTACTATAAACTACCATTTTTTTCACCCAATAAATATTATAAATAATAATAATTAAAAAAAAAAAAGATTTTTCTTTTAAAGGAATTAATAAAATAAAAAAATAAAATAAAAATAAATAAATAAAAAGTTGCTATGGTATAAAATGTATACATAAACGTAACAATTTATTTCTATTGCATTACCATTTGATTTTCAATAAATATAATAGTAATAAAAAAAAAGAAAATAAGAAAATAAAATCGCCTTCAAATGAATGTATTAAATAAAAGATGAATTGCATAATAGCCGTTGCTAAGATACGCAGACGATAACAACCGAAGAATAAATTCATGAAAAATGAAACATTGAAGCCAATATTTAAAGTCGAAAAAACATTAATTTAAAAAATTCAAATTCGAAATTCGAAAAAATCTCGATGAGGTGCACACCTGCAGGGTCCCAGGTACCTATATGCGAAATGTGGAAGCTCTGCGATCAGTAGTGTGAGCACCAGAGCGCAGATACACACACAGACACACAGATACACAGACACACACACACACAGACACTTCTCTTTATTTATATAGATATATTTTGATAAATAATTTGAATATTAACACAAGAGCCATAAGGAAAATTATATAAATGTTTTTATAGCGATAAAGTAAGATTGGAAGATTAAAAAAATCAAGAATAAATTTCAGAACTCAGAATTTAAACTGTTTTAATAAGAATTTTAGCATTGTTAATTTTAAGATAATGAAATGGAGTTTAATTTATCTGAATTAAAGCTTAAAATACAAAATGATTTCTTTCAGTTTAAAGCTGGTACTTAATTAAGGAGAAAAGTATCGAGAATGAAAAAAGAATTTTACAGTTTTCAAATTAACTTTACTTAAATATTTTGTAAATCTCTCATTTAATATTAATGAAAAAGAACTTTTAAAAAGTTAACAATGAAGGTTATAATTAATATTCTAATTAAAAATAACAAATATAAAAATCAAAACATTGAACAACAGAATTTTTTTAAGCATTGTTTGTTATTTACAAATACTTTAAAGAATTTATTACTTATTTAATCCTTTTGTTTTAATTAACGCTTAACGTGGTTTTATTGGGGATTTTAAAACAGAAAACGAGCTCAAATTAAAAAATAGATATGTACAGTGTAATAAGCATAAATTAAGATTCTTGTTAAATTTAATGTTTCTTTTGTATACATAAAAAGAATGTATTAAAATCGTGAAATGTTCTGTTCTTCAGTTTTCGATTAATTTAGATATTTTCAGATGTCCTGAACACTTTGACAGTTTTCAGAAAATGTCTGTCTCTGTGTATAAAAAAATTTGTGAACTTTGTATCTCAGTAACCAATGAACTAAATTTAATGAAACTTGTTTTTTAGTTGAACATTCATCTAAACTGGCGCTGATTACATTAGGGGATTAATAGTTCAACAAGTGGCGTTGTTATCTTCATATTTCATAAGTTTGAATAGGGCAGTATAGCACAAAAATTCGTATAAATGCGCATAATGAGGATTATATTTTACTTTTCTATGTGAAATAATATATGTAATACGTAAGGTTGAGAATTTTAGATCGTTATAAAATTTAGCATTTAAGATATACATTGAAAAAACCAACAACATTCAAATAAAAATTTGAATGAGGATGAATGTTAGCACTCATTATTTGCTTATGATCATTTTTCTTCATTTAATTAATTGACTGAAGCCATTTTTGGAGATTAAATTTAAAATAGATACTTACACTGATGATTACTTATTAGAACCAATACACTTAAGCTTACAAAAAATTTTTTGTTCGAAATTCAAGACAGTTAGTTATCCATCAGAAACTAAGAATTTTATAAAAATAGGCAGCAAGTATCTGGAATTTGAAATCGGAATTAAAAGTGCTCAAACCTAGAATTATTCCTTCATCAGGGAACGAGTCTTTAGAAAGAGCTGCTGAATCGCAAGATTTCGGGAAACTGTGCAGCTAAACCAAGCCAAAACCAAGTGCATGTACCTATCTTGCGACAAGACTCAATGTTTAAAAAAAACATCTTTTATCCATATGTCAATCAGACACCAAACTCACACAACTCAAGTTGCGAACAGCACATTTTCTAAGTAAGTAGAAAAATTAACTTCTGGACCAACCCCGATTAATCGATTAAAAATCTTCAAATGAGCCTTTTCAATAATAATTAAACTCATTATTTTTATTTTATTTTTATTTTACTAAGTCAGAAATCCTTCAAGAATTACCTCTCTCTCTCTCTCTCTCTCTCTCTCTCTCTCTCTCTATATATATATATATATATATATATATATAATCATTTTGATAGTAAAAGCAAAGAATGAAAACGAAGAATAGTTAGTCAAACAATTCACTAAAGAGACATACACACGCCAAACAAAGCAACAAGATTTATCAAATTGATTCAATTATCAAGTCCAACAATAGCACTGACGTCAATCCACTGTAGAACAATACCTGTTGAAAATTGAAATAGGACCGTGTAATTAGACTCTGAGGAAATGAAGGTTAACTCTAGGACAATATTTCAAGGTGAAAAAAGAGAACCCTGTAATAAACATCAATGACCCACTAAGTGCAGTAGAAGCCAAGCAACAGACACAAGATCACCAAAACCAAAAAGACCAATAAGAATGAACAATTTCTCTATGTAGGAGAAGCTCAAAAACGTGAAAAAAAAAATCATCAGGAGATGAAATACACATATTTAAAGAAACCAAATTTAATTTTTAACAGCCCGCAAAACAAACGATACAACAAACCAACTCAACCAAATCCCAACAGAAAAACTCGAACTAAATCGAAATACAGCAAAAAAAAAAAAAAAAAAGAAAAAGAAAAAACAACCCAAGAAAGGAAGGAAGGTGGGAAACGGCAAGACTTGTGACTTGCCTGTGGGGTTAAACTAGTTTTACGCCGGCAACACTCCCCCAGCCTGCCAGATTAGGAGACACATGGATGAAAAAAAAAAAAAAAAGGCAAAACCTCATAGCAAATAAAGAAATATATATATATAATATTAAAAGTCAACCAGATTTTTTTTTCTTTTGTATATGTAGGGCAATCGCGTTTTATCAGTAACTGGAAATTTTTTTCAATGTGGTATGTTTCACAAGAACTCGTCAATAACTTTAAAATGAATAGTTGAAATATAGATATGTGATAACTTGAAACAAAGTTACCGATCTTTTTCAGTTTTATCAAATAAGAAGCAAACAATAAAAAAAAAAAAATAGGAAGAAAAATAGAAAGAAAGAAAAAATTAGGAAAAACGCACTTCTAAAGATATCTTCTGTATAGCATAAAATTGATTTTTGATAGATATATCAAGTTGTCTGTGATTAAAATCTGCATTCATCATGGCAGATATTTTGGACAAACAATATTTTAATATATAATATATACTGCTTGAATTTATGTAGAAAATATTGAAAATTGTTTTTTGGTGACCACAACAACCCAAGCAGCACCGAAACGTTCTCTGAACGTTCAAAAATTGTTCTACAAACACGTTCTAAGAACGTTCACTTTGAACGTGTTATAGACGTCTATTTGTCCATCTTGAAGCCGTACAATAGTACGGTTCAGAGAACGTTCAATGAACGTGTAACTATCACCATCGGTGTTATAGAAACGTTCTGAGAACGTTCTACGTATACGGTCTCAGAACGTTCTAAACGTCTTTAGAACGTTTTCAAAACGTTATACACATTTTCAGAACGTTCTAGAAAACGTACTGTAAACGTTCTAAAATAGTGTAGAAAAAAAAAAAAAAAAAAAAAAAAAAAAACTGTGACGTCATTATAAAAAAAAAACACCACAGTACGGGCGTTTAAAAGTAAAAAGTACATATTATTACTTACAAACTTTGAATAAACACCATAAAATGCAATAAACTCGCAACAATTGTTTCGGGTCGAAAATACACA
The DNA here is from genome assembly GCA_963930645.1 of Salticus scenicus. NCBI lineage: Eukaryota > Metazoa > Arthropoda > Arachnida > Araneae > Salticidae > Salticus > Salticus scenicus. The sequence continues at coordinate 324,298,581 of OZ005652.1, read as the reverse complement.
CGACCCTTCATCAGGTGAATAAAGTAAGCACGAGTGCTGCAGTCAAAGCGGCAACGCAATTGGTGCGTTGCCGCTTTGACTGCAGCACTCGTGCTTACTTTATTCCCCTGATGAAGGGTCGTTTGTTTTTTCGACCCGAAACAATTGTTGCGAGTTTATTTCATTTTATGGTGTTTATTCAAAGTCTGTAAGTAATAATTTTTACAACGCCAGTTTTGTGGTGCTTTTTTATTAAAAATTACATAGCTGATGATGCAACACATGAACAGGATTATAAACTACTTTTTTTTTTATTATTCATATAATGTTTGAGAAATTTTAACATACTTACTATTCCTTTAATTTCAACGTAATATGCATCAAAAATTCGATATTATATGAGAGTTTTCCGAAAATAGTGCCATTACGTCTCTTTATCCCTTAAAAAAATTTCTTAAATTTTTTCATTTTTTTTTTTTTTTTTTTTTTTTTTTTTTAATTTCTTTTTTTCCCCTGATTTGAAGATAATGAAGTTATAGTATTAATTACAAAACTTTGAATAAACACCATAAAATGCAAGAACTCGAAACAATTGTTTCGGGTTAAAAGAAGACACAACCCTTCATCAGGCGAACAATGTAAGCGCGAGAGCTGCAAACAAGCACGTTGAGTGTGTTGAATGCGTTGCCGTTTTTTTTTTTTCTTTTGTAGCAGCTGCGAGTTCTTGCCTTTTATGGTGTTTATTAAAGTTTCGTTATTAATACTATAACGCCATTATCTTCAGATTAGGGGAAAAAAAGAATTTTTTTTTTTTTTTTTTAATGCAAAAATTTAAGGAAATTTTTAAGGGATATAGTGTTGACTTTCACGTTATGACAATTTTTGGGAATTACTGTCGTAGAATATGGAATTTCTCATGCATATACGTCTAAATTAAGTATGTTCAAATTTCTCCAACATTATTTGAATTTAAAAAAAAGTAATTCATATCCCTGTTGCTGTGTTGTATCATTCTTCATCTGCTATGTACAACTAAACTCTTGAATTATTTTGCTTGTTTTAATCCTTGGGATTCCGGATGCATCATCCTGTGAGTAATGTTTGTTTTTTATAGTTGTTTTCTGTTTGATTCTCTGTGTTCTTGAATTAATAGTTTATTCCAGGGGTGCAGAAAATGTTCAAACCTCGGAAATTTCCCCCAAACACAGTATAAATTTCCCTCAATAATGCAAAAATCTACTTTGCTATTCAAAGTCATTTGTTCTATGTAATAAATCTTTAAGAGGATAAACATACAGTGTAACATAAAAATGTCGCTGTTAGTGTATAAGCACTTCAAAGTAGCAAATTGTTATTTTTGATTTACATTTTTATTTTCTCTTAAAAAAATATTCAAAATTTCACCCGAACCTCGTTCGGACGTTCGGACATGTTCTGCACCCCTGGTTTATTCCACTTTATTCTTCATTTTTAACTTCAATTAATTTCTTGTACGATTGGGTGTCCGCTGGTATAGCTGCTAACGAACGAAATCGTACAATGGTGCTCAACGGTGAAAAAGGTCACCCCTGACGAGTTTTTTTTTTTTTTTTTTTTCTTCTTTTTCACCGTTCTGAGCTTTTCCTTTAAAAAAAAAATGCTGTTTTTTTTTTTTTTTTTTTTTCCTTCTCGTTGCTTGTTTGTATCTTTTGATTTGAGTTTCATGTCGTTTTTACGCACCGGCAAAATTATTAAAATTGCAACGAATAATCTAGGAATAAATGTATGATTAGATTGAAGTTAAATAAAATAAAAATAAATAAACAAAAATAAATGTTTCAATAAATCACAATCAGTCTCCACATGTTATTTAAATTTGTTGCAATTTCCTTCTCATTGTTCTATGTGGTTTCAGTGATCTTATATCGGTTGCCTGGTTTTAACTACGATTAAAAATTCATTTATACATACATATATATATATATAATAATTTTTTTTAATACAGGGTACAAAGATAATCACGAGAATGTCTTTATCTCCGCAACTATTGGTCGCAAACATATAGTTTCAGTTACAAAATTTTTTTTATAAAAATATGAGCGGTATGACAAGTTTAAATTTAAAATATCTATTTTTTCAAAATTACAAAAACTAAATTTTTATACAGTTCCAGATCCCTATAGTGATATTTAAAAAAATTGACACTCATCCTAACAAAAAGTTTCATTTATATTCTCCCAAAATGGAACAAGATATTTAAAGTTTAGATTTTCTAACATAATTAGGCCTTCAATAAGGGATCGGTTTAAATATCCTATTTGGAATTTGTTTGCTTTTTCCCGGGCTTTATTAAAGAATTTTTCATTGTCTTTTTAATAAATCTCGAGAAAATGCGAAATAATCCTAAATTTTGAAACTAACTATCTCAGACAATTTTGGGCGCACAAAAGTGAAACTTTTCGTGTTATATTTTTTAAGTTGAAAGTCAACTTTTACTATTAGCGTCCTGAAAACCGTATAAAAATTACCAATTTTTGTGATTTTGAATAAATTGATTTTTTTAATTTAAACATGTCATATAATGAATGCTTACATTTTTAAAAAAAATACATTTTGTAATTGGAGAACGTCTGAGACCAATTGTTGTGCAAATAAAGGCCTGCTCTCGACTTTGCACCCTGTATATTCTAAACATTTCTGGGTACTACTTTGTAAGTCCATGGATAGTTTAAAAATATATTTGAATGCTGAAGTTCATAGAAAGTTTTAATATTCCAACATAAAAAATATTTTCGAAAATTAATGTACCAATACACCGCTAAATTTATATGCAATTGAGTTTAGAATATATTGTTAATTTATAATAATAAGAAATTGAAACGAAAATTTAAAAATTAGTTAGAAGGAAGAAATTTTAAAAATTTCCAAATACTTAAATATAATTTTTTTAATCAAAATATTTAACATACTTCATATTTTTAAATTTCAGTGCATGTGTGTATTCATATTTTCAGTTTACAGCAGCAGTTTACAAAAATTATGTTTACAGATATTTAAACTTATTCCACATGGCAATGTAATTGGTAATCATTAAATGTTTAAATTTCTTTAAAATGAGTCAACGCAATTTTTACTCATTTTATGTAATTATGCTATCATGGCATATTAAATAATAAACAAATGTAATTATTATTATTTTTTTTAATAAAAAATATAGTAAGTATATTATTTATAATTAATATATCATTTCTTAGTATATTATTTATTTACTTATTAAATATATTATTTATTGTTTTGATAACGTTTTCCCTTTTCCGTTTTTATATTATGTTAGACATAAGTAAAAGGAAAGAAAGCCGTCCTCACCCAATCTCTGTCTATGATTATGCTAAAAACATAATTTTTACTTATTGGACGCCATTATTTTCTGGTTCAGAAGGTTAGCATAAAAAAAAAAAGAAAGAAAGAAAAATTAAAGAAAGAAAACATATAGAAATAGCTTTTGTATAAATACTTTATAAATAAAACTATTGTTCTTTCGTATATATATATATATAATTATATTTCACAACAATTTTATCGTGTTGTATCCATTAATATAAATAGTTTTTATTCCAGAGAATGCTTGAATTCCAAACTTTAAAAGTCAATTTTTAGCCATTTTCATGATATACAGACGAGTGGCAAAATAATGTGTAATTTTCCGATTTAGCCTTTTTGTCAAATACATAGAGAAATCTTGATAAAGTGCATAGAACTTCATGGGTATAAAAAACATGTTATTCCACATATATTTATGTAAAGATTTTGTCCAGAAAGAAAAGAAGGGATCTTAACGGGGGGGGGGTGTAAATTTTTATTTATAAAAATTTGCACTTGAAATGCGTTGTAGCTGTAGCATTTATTCTTATGTGGCTTCTTTAATTTATGTGTATTCATAATTTTGTCAGTATCACGCGCATTCATTGAGAATATTTTTTTTTTTTTTTTTTTTTTTTTTTTTTTTATCTTTATTGAAAATTTGCGAAACATTTTTTGCTTATATAACATAAAGGGTTTTCAGATCAATTTAATGCCATTTCTAGAAAATTTGACATAGTGCATTAGACATAACATAATGCAAATATAATATAAAAATATTAATATAAGATGAAATATGAGTATTTTTTCTAAATAAGTTTTAACTTTGCATCCACAAATGGTGACAAAGTTTTTTTTTTTTTTTTTTTTTTTTTTTTTTTACAAAATTTATTATCCAAATACATAAATACTCTGAAAAAATAACCAAAGCAATATCAGGGAAATTTAGAAACATATCATCGATAGAATTAGTTAAATTTAAAGCAATATGAAAGAGAAGCGAACGATAAGTGGTTTTATAAAGATTTCAATTTAATTAACTTACAGTGTATTCCCAAGGACTTATTAAAAATAAAAATATGCATTACATACTTATACTTTTGCTTGTCTTTCATAGTGCTTAAATTTCAACTAATTCTGTTGACGATATCTTTTTGATTTTTCACAATGTTTGCATGAGTTCTATACATTTCACTAAATAATACCCAAAAATTTTTTTTCGTTAAATCTTGTGCATGCGCAGATAAATATCTTTTAGTAAAAATGCTCATTTTTTTGCATAAATTTAATGTTCTTAATCTCAGATTACAGAATGTTGTGTCTAATGTACTATGTCAAGTTTTCTAAAAATGACTTATAATAAATTAAAAACCGTGCTTATTATAAATAAAAAACACTTGAAAGTCTTTAATTTCGTTAAAGAAATTTTCTGTGATGGTGAATTATAAATGATAATTAAAAAGAGCGCCATAAAAACATGCTAAAACTACAATAAATTTCAAGCATTATTAATTACAAGATGGTGCCAAATATGTAAAAATATAATTTTATTAGTGGTTCTTTTCTTATCTTTGGGGTATTTTTTTTAAACATATGTGATATAACATGTTATTTACACCCACAAAGTATCCATCAAATGTTTCTCAAAATTTCCGACAAAATGTTTAAATTCGAAAGTATCGCTTTTTTTCTTATTTGGTCCCCCATCATCTGTATACGTATATAAAGATGCACAATAATTATTCTGTGGATTACATATGTGCTTACACTTGTGTGTATTCAGACTAGCTTTATCTGAATTACTATTTGATTATTAATCATAAAATTGACAGATTCATTAATTACATACAGTACAATATACTCTTAATAAATATACGGCATTGTAGTTCTTAGATACTGTACAACGTATGTCTACTATGTACATATTTAATATTTATGAGTTTTGTACGTTATACACCAAAAATGATAAATTCGGAACAACAGTTTAAATTTTTCAAAAATATATATCTTAATAATGCGAAATGCATACGAAAATAAAACTTTAAAAGATTAAATTAAAACAATATTGTGCATTGTGATTTTACATAATGCCCAATGTTACATAATGTTTTTACGCAACCAGATACCAAAAAAAAAAAAAAAAAAAAAGGATTATATTAACCAGAGTATTGTTTGTAACATTAATGTTCAGGTTCACTTAATTATATTTTTGTAGATCTCTATATAATTCAGATGAAAGAAAAATATAAAGCTACGCAGACTTATACATTTTTATTTATTTAAATTCGTTTAACCCTTTCAAAGGCTTTGGAATACATTATATCAAACCTAATTTTAATTCCCAACTGTAAAAACTTGTCCAAGAATTTTTTTTACAAAGTTTTACTTTAATAATATAGAAGAAAAACTCCATTTTTCTTTTTAATCACTTATATTTGTTTGTACGTACTGGTGGCAGATAATTTTAAATGATCAAAATTATCTTGTCCCTCAAAGGGTTAAGTGAGAATAACTTTTACACATTTAACATAAATATATTTGGTTACAAGAAGAAATATTTTTAGAAATTTCTTTATTAGCTATATATTGAAGAATGTTAAATATTGAATATATCAGACATATTTTCGTAATCAATTAATTAAAGAGGTATAATAAAAACGCTTTAAAGATTAAATTGAAATACATGTATGCAAACATTCAGATGCATTAAACTTGTCTATCAGAGTTGACTTAAGCAAATTATTACAGTAAAATTCACGTCTGAAAAAGATGCATTAAATCTGAAAATGGAATATGAGAAAAATAAAGGGAAAAAAATATGAAACTCTATTCCATATTTTGTGTTGTGATTTTATTCCAAACTTTATAACAATACTCTGTACTTTGAGAGTTTAAATTTGTAAATTTTTTACTTTTTTTTTTCTGATACAATATATATATATAGTCGAATCTAATTAACGTAAACCGCTTATCGTGAATAGTTTCCACAATCCCCGCTAAAACAAAGGTCAGTTTCTCAGTTACTGACAATATAAACTACTGATAACATGAACAATTTTTTTTTATTCCCCATGAGATTCCCGTAAACGAGGTTCGACTGATATATATATATATATATATATATATATATATATTATATATAATGTATGTTGCTTGGTAAAAAATCAGTAAGTAAGCTAAAAAAAAAAAAAAAAAAAAAAATTCATCTAAATATCTCATGATAAAATGAGTATTTATCAACAACAGGTGGATCTGTTATTATTTAAGAACTACAATGTTAAAGTCAACTGTACCTCTTTAGATTTTGAAGCATGTATTTTATAGCCCCTGCTCTTTCCATTATATTACCATTTGATTTCGATGAATATAATAAAACGAAAAAGTACATTTTCCTTTAAAAAGAAATGAATGAATAAAAAAAAACAAATTAATTTTAATTAAATTTTAATTTTAATAAGTTTAATCTTTTCAGCTATATACTACCATTGTTTCCAATAAATACTACAAATAAATAAATAAATAATAAAGATTTCTCTTTTAAAGAAATTATTTAAAATAAACAAAAGTAAAAAGCTGTTATACTATGAAATTTATACATTATGCATAAACATAACGGTTATAAATAAGATTTTATTTAAATTTTAATGCACTTTTTTTTTTCTTTTACTTCATTACCATTTGATATGAAGGTGACAAATAGGTTATAAATTGAAAATAAAAGAAACGCAATAGCTGTTTCAGGTCAAATTATCAGTCCGACTCTTCTTCAAGTGAAAAAAGAAAGCACCGAAATATTATTAAAGCAACTACGCATTCGTAAATTTTAAGTGAATTTCGGAGTAGTGCTGCTATCTATTAGTATTTTACAAGAAAGATATCTTACGAACTGCTATATAGTAAAACGCAACTCACAAATTATCTTAATTTCAAACTCTCTCTCTATATATATATATGTATATTTTGTCAAAAATATAAAAACATGAAACTTAATACAATATTTTAAATATCTAAATGTAAAATAAACTTTTTTACTTTAAAAAATATACGAATTTAAAATGAATGTTGGATAAGAAATTAATAATCTCAAGAAATTCTGCCATAAAACGGAAGTTTTAGAAACTGTTGTTATAAAAATTTCTTGTAAAATTTCTGTTTTTATTTCTTAATAAATTTCTGTTTTTAAACATGTTCTCTTAATATTAACCGTAACTGACTGTAAACATTTACAACATTAAATTAAATTAGCATTTTTATAAGCAGGCTTTTACTCACATGTCTTGAGAAAATCGATGTTATTGAATTTAAGAAAACTAATACATAATCTCTTTTTTAGCATTTATTACATGGATATTGAAACTGAAATATAATTTTCTGTCTGACCAGTAGAATCACACGTACATGGTCATAAACGGTTATAAAAATTAAAAGAATAAAATTCATAATATAAAAAAAAAAAATTATCTACGTTATTTAATTTTTGAAAATTCTCCTTGATTTTGCACTAATATTGTTTATTAGTATAATCTGAATACATTTGTGCTTTACTTTGTGGATCGATTGATGAGTTAATTTTTATTTTTGTAATATTTTTAACTGTGGAATTTTCATGCAATTATTTTTTTTCTAATTCAAAAATTATATATATATATATATATATATATATATATATATATATATATATTTATAAATAAATCCACAAAATAAATGTACAGATGCATTTAGAGTATATTTATAAACTATAATAATATAAGATCGAAGTAAAAACTTAAGACTAAAGCATTTTAAACAATTTAAAAAAAGATTAAAATTTGTAATTTTAATTTTTTAAACTTTGGTAGTATTCAGGAAATTTTAATATATTTAATATTCATACATTTCAATGCATATACAGACACTGTGAAACATACGCTGTGAAACCGGTGTAAACTCCACATTTTTTAAATATGAATATTTTTGCTTAATTTTACCACATTTAGTTACATCTTTCATTATAAAAGTGAAAAACATCTAATTATTGCATTAAAATCCCATAAATGGCCTTACATTGTTTTTTCAGAAAACTAAAACTTCTAAATAATTATAAAAATGAAACTTCTAAGTTATTTTTCTTATAATTTATAAATTCTTACTACTCTGATTTGTTTTAAACGCTAAAAATAGGTAATGCTTACAAAATCTTAAATTGTTTTCCTACATATAAATTTGCAAAAAGTTCGTTATTTCAAAATCTATTTAGAAGGAAACAATTCACTTTACATTGAACGACCCATTATATGCAATACAAACAATTGTAAGACAATAATTTCAAAGAAAGATTTTCAACGTCCATCATACCCTTATTAAGACTGACAAAATGACACAAGCACACATACCTTAAAATTAGATTTATAAGAAATTAATATATGTTTTTTTCTCTTGATGAGAAATTTAAATTATGTTTATTTTTTACACAAAAATCCCGCTTATTTATAACAGAAAAAATATTTGATGTCATAATACTATTATGTGACAAGTTTTGCTTGTAAAATTTATTCATTGGTAATACTAATATTCAAATGCTGTTAGAAAACAAATTAGTAGTTAGATTTACATTAACAGCATTTTTCAATTTCTCGAGATAAAAAAAAAAAAAAAAAAAAAAAAAAACTTAAAAATAACAAGTCAAACTTTTTAGCATCTGATTAATAATTATATACAAACTTTTATTATAAGTATGAATAAAGTATTAATAATGTATCAAAATATATGTATGTAAGATATATAAAGTAAATTCACTCTTACGTCTCTCTTTGATAATCAGAAAGTCATCAACATGAGAAAATTGATATGAAATCATTTGGTTTTCGCGGCTGAAAATTATGGAACTGGCAACCCTTGTTGGTAATTTGGCGGTCTAGTCAAATTTGGCAGCTTTCTATTTTGAGATAAAACAACACAAGTAGTCCTTTTCATTTTGTGGCATAGTCATTATTTAATTATTAGGGGTTAAAAAAACTATTTTTGTTTTATGTAGCTACTTTAATGAAAAATGCAGAACTCAACAATTGTATTAAAAAAATGTTATTTAAATATTATGTTACAGAGTTTGTATTTAACAATATTTTGTTAAATAGTTTATTTTTATGATGAGGCAAGATATAAAAATTCGTGGTGTATTTAAAATGTTGCATGCTTGTTTTATTGAATTACATAAAATGCCACTTCAAGGAAAGCTTATCTAACTAAACAGGATGATAATTACAAAATCAAGCTAGTACGTCGTGGCCATTACAAAACTGTATTTTATATTTTCTTAAACAAATCCACGTTGTTCAATTAAAAGTAATTATTTCTGCATTTTACATTTATGAAAAAAATGAGAGAAAGGAAAAAAACCAATAATGGAAAAAAATATTATTTATTTATTTGTTTATATATATATATATATATATATATATATATATAAATTCAATTATTTCAAATTATTACAGAAGCTTGATTCAACTATTCATTTTAAAAATTGTGAGCTATTTCAAAAAATATTAAAATCATTTTGCCGGCACGAAAGAGCGGTTGTGAATGATGCTACTCCATATACTGTCGGCAGAAATATTATTGAAGCTCTAGTAAATCAAAATATTTGCACCTAAACTGTTTTGTTGAGTAAATATTTATCGAGTCATAATCTTAGTCTTAAGCTGTTTATAAAAAAGTAGATTGATGATAAAAATTAGTGATCAAACTAATATCTATATAATATTTCTCTAACGTGGACCAATTTCAATTAATATTTTTTGAAATGATACGACAGTGGTAAAATTAATAAAATACGTGAGGATAAAAAATAGTATTTAAAAATGAACAATATTTAAGCACGCGGATTCAGTTCAATGATCTAATAAAGAAAACATGACGATATTTGTTTGAGGACATTATTTTATGAGAAATGTATTTTTGAAAGTTATTTCTGCAAAATCTTTGCAAGAGTCAGTATAAACCTAGCAATATTTCAAAGATATAAACAGAACATGATATATTATCATAAATTGGCTACAAAACGCAATCATAAAAAAATATTATCAATTTAAGTCTAGGATTTTTTTTTTTTCTTTTTTACAAAAAATTACGCTAAAATAAATAAAATGTCATTGCATACATTAAAATTTAAAAGGCGTCACAGGGGTCCTTTACTAAAACCGTACTGCCTGCGGAAGTATGAAAACTGAGTCATAAACCATGAATTTTATTTTGAAGCTTTTCTTTGAATAATTCTGGTTTCACTATTGCACAATATTTATTTGTATCTAATAATAATTTGGCTTCTGGTAAATTAAAATTTTAATTAAGGGGTGAAATTGATATAATATTTATAAGTTTCAAATTTTAAAGGTAAATAAGAAAAGAAATAAAGTGCGAAAATGCCGCACGGGTTTGCTAGTATATATGAAACGTGGATGTGTGCTTCAGTAATTTTTCTGCCGAATGTACAAAAAGTTTTTTTGAATAATTATCAGTATTGTGTATATATATATATATATATATATATATATATATATAATCATTTCACAACCATTAGTTAAAAATAATCTGTGTATTTTTATACTAAACGTTATTCTAGATGACTGCACGGATCGAAATTTTATCCTTTAAACCTTTAATTTAATCCTTTGCCGGTCCTATTGAATTTCCCTCTCCTTTTTTGAATGTTGCCAAATTTCAGGATTTTTTTTGTTCAATATCCACCAATAAATTTCTACTGCATCGGTTCTCTAATCACTTCGAAGTTTATTCGTCCATTATGTATATCAAATATCACTCCTCAAAATTATTGGTGTTCGTTAAATAAAAGAGTCCCTCAATTTGGCAATACTATGTATAGCGGTTTAGAGCACTAGGGCCGGCAAAGGGTTAATATAGGAGAAAATAAATAAATTAATAAATAAATAAAACATTTTTTTTTAGCTGTTTTTAATTATTTCAACCTCAAGATTGGATCAAGCGTATGATTACCGTTTATTATTATTATTATTATTTTACTTACATCTGTCAAGAAGAAAGTATTGGATTCGTGAAAATTTCCGACTTTCGATTTTCGATAAATTCACACAGTTTGTGATTTTTGGAATATGATTCGACTATTGTTAGAAAATGTCTTTGTATGTGTGTCAGAAAGAAAATTTTGGACTCTGTTTCTCACGAGCCAGTGGACAGCATTTAACCAAACTTAATATTTGGCTAGACTTAAATTACTGCTAATTAGATTTTAATATGTGGCTTTCATAACATGTTGCTTCTATATTGCAATTCTACTGGACAGGCTCCATCTAATCATCTATAGTTATAAATACACTAAGCTTGTACATGTGATGGAAATCATGTAAATCTGTACTGATTTTATTTGGGTACGAAAAGCTAACAGACGACAATTTAATTTCGTTTCTGATAAGGTAAAACCTTGCTTCTCAGAGTAGGTAGTTCTTCTAAGGTATATATATTTCGTATGTTATTTATTGTTATTTAAATCCACCAAAATTGGTATATGATATTTATATTATTAAAATGTATGCTGATTCAATTCGGATGTAATCTATCCACAATGTGGCGTTGCTGTTAGTGTCTGGGATTTCCAGTTGCCTATACAGCAGCACCTATTGGTGAAAATTGTACGAAATTATATGTATAGAAAGTTAATTGTGAGAAGCTAAGTTTCTTGAAATTTTGTGCGAATAAATCGTTGGTGACGCTATTATATAGAATGGAATAAAAAAAAAACTTTTAAAGCCGTCACAGTATAACTAGTTTTTTTTTTTTTTTTTTTTTTTTTTTTTTTTACTAATGCGCAAGATATTTATATTTTTATTGAAATATTACAGAAATTGCTACATTTTTACTATATTTAGTAATAAACAAAAAAGAAAAATCATGCGGACCACTTAGTTTATAAAACACCTGCACCCTACACCTAAACATACACTTTTGTACGTTTAAAATTTTAGTGAGTCCCCATATCAAACCGCTTACGGTATACACATACTTTCAATAAAAAATGAGCACGGTTACGATGTAACTGAGGAATTATAAAATATATTTTTGAAATTAGAGAACGAATAGACAGACAATGGTGTTGACAAACTTAAATTTTAAGCATATTTTTAACTCGTTGGAAAGTTGAAAACGTTTAACAAAATTTAAAACACACTTCGATCAATTTTCGCTTATTATCCTCTAATATATCTAAATATTTCTATATGGCCTTATGAATCATAAGCTAACAATAAAATATTTTATAGGAAACATGTTTTATGTGCATACGAACAGTATTTCATAATTTTATTACGTTTCGTGTAGCATATCTAAGTATGCTTTAAATAAACATTAGCAGGCTTTGCCCGCTTTGCTGCATAGTATATTTAAATAAATTCTCAAAATTCCATGTCATTATTAACAAAATCTCAAAAGAAAAAAAAAATCGCTGAAATCAATCGAAACTTAAGTTGATGTTCCAGCTGCGTTTGGTAATGGTTCTTCCGCTCGCAACATGATTAGTCTGGGTTTCCATTGCTTTCGGCAGCGTCTTACCCACTTTTTACTCTCCCTCTTCGGCGGGTAAGTTAGAAGTTTCGCGAAATACCACCGAAGTGCCTATTACATACACTCAATCAATACCCACCAACCAAAATTCGCCATTCCAAGATAATTTGAAGCAAAATTTTGGATTTTATAATGTGTGAAATTTGAAGGTATCGCTATTTTTTTTAATAACGACCGTCATCATGAATGTAGACCATCAATTAAATCTCTTCTTTCATTTGACAGACACATCACTTCTCAACCCAAATAAATAAATAGATAAAAATAAAATAAAAATTACTACTTAATTATGCATTATCAGTATTTAAAAAAGACTGTTTTTATTTAAATATTAATAATAATTTCGTGGGACACTCACATGGCTGTCTCTTACTCTTACCTAGCATTTGAATACTATAAATGCAGATTGCAGATTAAAGTGTAAGATAACAAATACTATATATAAATCTACGTTTTAAAAATTTCAAACTAGTTTTAGGAACAGATATTATTTGACGAATAACTCTCTCAATGAGGAGGGGGGGGGGGACCCCGTTTAAATATATTGCATAATGCCTACTATAAAAAATTCTTGGCTATTATTAAATTTAAAAGTTCATTCCAAATTTTTCAGTCAACTTTCTTTCTCACCACTCTTTCAAGCTTATTAATCTTGAACAAACATTTTTAGCAACCTCAAAATAAACTTCAAAATACAAAATTTGAATTATCTGCAAATATTTGTTTTAAAATTAGCTGATAACAGGCATACACAAAGATTAACCATTAAAAATTTGATTTTAGTATTCAGGGAACCTCAAAACGTGTAATTATAGGGAAAAAAAAGCGTTAAAATTTCCACTTAAAAAATTTCTTTGTTTACTCTGTAGGTTTGAAGTATTAATTATCATTCCTAGGTAGCCCTGTAGATGAATGGGGAATGATTTTCATGCCATATTTTACACTAAACATACTTTTATGCATATAAAAAAATATATGTTAACTTATTTTTGTTTAGTACAGGCTACAGATATTAAACTGTAAATAGCAAAAAAATTTCGCTCACATACCTAATGTATTTGAATTATCTTGGACGTCCCTGTACACGAAGCATTTGCTTGATCTCAAGGAAAAGCTAAGTGCAGCATCCCCTTACATGATTCAAATGTAGAATACTAAGTTTTCATATTCTGGAATTATTTGTTTTTGAAATGTGCTGATAACTGGCATACACGTACAGGCATACACAAAGACACACACACACACACACAGATCAAATACAAAAACCTGATTTTTGGATTCAGGGGACCTCAAAATGTGCAAAAATATTGCAAAAAATCAGTTTCAAAATTTGACCCAAAAACAATACTTTCGGGTCAAATTTTGGATTTTTCTTATCCATATCTGTGGATGAGAGAAAGAAAAGAAAGAAAAATATAAGCAATAATTAAAGAGAGGAAAAAAATAGCCAAATTAGCGATAAAACTGCCAAACCGTTTGACTTCCTGTAATAGCAGATGCTTGCTTATCGTTAAGTTAAAGCGCGAAAATTTTTGTCACATTCTTCAATTATGTTGATGCTATGCAGACCGAACCTTGTGCAGTTTGCTGATCAAGCAGTAGATTATTTATTCAATAACATCCTTGATTAGCAGATTTTCATGACAGAAGACAATCATTTTTATGCTATGTAGAAGATCTTAGAAAATTTATTTTTCTAAGGGTTTATTATTATTATGACAAATGAAAAAAAAAAAAAAAAAAAACGGTAAATTTGTTTTAAATCATCAGAAAACGATGGTTCAATTATTCGTTTTAAAGGTGATATCGAATTCTTTTGAAAGATAATCATTGTGAAAATTTTTATCCACCCCTCCCCCATCCCCGTATACTTATTCCTAGGGGAAAAAACAATGTCCTATGAATAATAATAATAAAAAAAAAACTGTTTGACTATTACTCGTTATACAGCCAAATTGAATCAATAATGTATATCAAATGTATGTCACACAGAAGGTTTGGTGAGTATATATATTACAGAAGCTGATAGATAGCCTTTCTGTGAATGGAAAATATTGGAACGTGGCAGTGCCACCTGTCGTCCAATATGCACCCAAAGGCAATCTGTAGAGTTTTACGTAATATTAATTTCACGTACCAAATTTACAACATTTATAAATCACAGAAGTTGAGATTTTTCGTTTCCGTTATGAGATTACATAGCAACATAGCACCTGTTGGCCGATGTGCATCCAAAATGGACCAGTAAAGCTTTACATAAAATCGATTTCACTTATAACTTCAGTGTATCACAAAATTTAAGTGTTAAATCACAAGAGTTAAAATATTGCCTTTCCGTTAAAATGATTAAATTGCAGATTACAACGCCACCTGTTGGACAATGTATACATCCAAATTGTATTAGCAGAGGTTATCATGATATATACCAATATATTAAGTTTAATGCATTTGTACACTATAGAAGCTGAGATATAGCCGTCCCATAAATGGAGGGTTTCATTACATAGCACCGCAATCTATCGGACGATATATCCTAAATGAAATTTAAATAACCTCCAATTTAGGGCAAGATCTAATTATGTAACAAGTTTGGTTGAATTCCATACATTGATTCATGAAATACAAAATTCACAAAATTTTTCCATGAGTTTAAAATTTTGTAATTTTTTTTCACCTCACCGCTACTGATTCTTGAAAAGCATTCTTTACTGACGTGCTAACAAAACGTTAAACTGAAAATGTAAAAAATGCTCTATTCTCTATCAAGCTAAAAATTATAAATTTCGAATAACTTACGAAGTTTTTAAATTAGAATGTTACAAATCTCTCAATAGGATTCTTATCAATATCATAAGCGATATTTTAAAACTGGTCCGATCTCTCTGCAATCATTTGTTCTTGAGATATCGTGTACATGGACTAACGGTCTATCACGCTAATAGGTGCCGATACCATACCAACCTTTTGACTTCCGGATTCCTCATGCCAGAAAACGTGTAAAAAAATCAAAAACTGAAGTCAAAAATTTTCATGATTAACCTAGTTTCTCAACCAATAGTACTAAAAAGTCATTTTGTCATATTCGTTATAATTACACTGTTACAGAACGTGTTATGACGGTGTTACACTTGAGCGTTCTATATAGAACTAGAATTGTACGTTTTATAGATGGTACAAATCAAACATTTTCAGAACGTTCTAAATAATACCATTTCTGAACGTGTTTTAGAACGTTCTTTTGACACGAAACACGGTGTTTGAACTATTGAAACCGTTATTAGACGTTCACAGAACGTTCCTGTGCTACTTGGGAAATTAGTATTTTTTGTTACAGTAGGCACCAAAATTATTCCAGCGCTATCAAAAATTCCTTATAAAAAAAATACATTTAATACTGTTTTGTTAAATAAATCCTTATCGAATCATGTTCTTAGTCAGTCTCAGAACATGATTCGACAAGGATTTATTTAACACTAGTAGGCTACGCCCACTTCGCTGGTCACTATTTTTAAATGAATCACAATAATTAATGAATTCTCAAAATTGCATTAATTTTTATCATGTGATAAAAAAAGAAAAAACAAATTCTGATCGGGAAAAATGTCGCACCGGGTCCCCACTGCCTTCGGCAGCGTAGACCCGTGCGCTGCGCGCGCGTATTCCTTCACCATCCTTATGATTTCTCAAAATTCCATGTTATTACTCATAAACTTTCATTCTTAAGAAAAGGAATTAAAGAAAAATATCATACAAAAGAAAACCTAATCAAGACACCTCAAAACGTGTAAATCGGGTGAAATCTCGAATTCCAGTTTCGATAATATAAAAGTACTTTAAAATATCTTTCGAATGATGCATTAAATGTAATTTAATCATAATTAGAATTTGAAATATTGAAATTTTAAAATATTACAGCGCCATCTGGCGGTATAAATTTCTGTAATCTACCGTTTAATTCCAAATCAACAAAACTTTCGAATGATGTATTACTTATGAAATTATCTTAATTAGTAGCTTAGATACAAAAGAAAACCTAATCAGGAGACCTCAAAACGTGTAAATCGGGTGAAATCTCAAATTTCACCTTCGATAATATAAAAGTACTTTAAAATATCTTTCGAATGATGTATTAAAAATAATTTAATAATAATTAGAATTTGAATTATTGAAAATTTAAAATATTACAGCGCCATCTGGTGGTAGAAATTTCTGTAATCTACTGTTCGATTCCAAATCAACAAAGCTTTCAAATGATGTATTACTTATGAAATTATTTTAATTAGTAGCTGAGATACAAAAGAAAACCGATTCAGGAGACCTCAAAACGTGTAAATCAGGTGAAATCTCGAATCCCACTTTCGATAATATAAAAGTACTTTAAAATATCTTTCGAATGATGTATTAAAAATAATTTAATTAGAGTTTGAAATATTGAAATTTTAAAATATCTGGCGGTAGAAATTTCTGTAATCTACTGTTCAATTCCAGATCAACAAAGCTTTCAAATAATGTGTTACTTATGAAATTATTTTAATTAGTAGCTGAGATACAAAAGAAAACCTAATCAGGACATTATTAAACATGTAAATCACGTGAAATCTCTAATTCCATTATCTACGGTAGTCGGTTAATGGAAGTAAAAAGAAAAATAAATATTTTTTAGGTCCCCAAAATCTATATATACCACGGTAGTCGGGTAATGGAAGTAAAAAGAAAAAGAAAAAGTATTTTTTTTAGCTCCTTCAAATGTATTTTGTTGCTATGGAAACTCCTATCATCTATTGAAAGATAGATTACGTGTTAGAATAAAATTTAATTTGCAATTAAAATGTAACTGCTTTGTTTATTAATGAAAATTGATGAAATTTTAACTGCAGGTTGGTTTTGTGCTGAATAGGTTGTATATTGAGTCATTGAGTGTTATGTGCGAAAAAGAAAATTTGAAGCACTTCGAAATTTCCAATTTTTAACCCCAGTTCAAGATTATGTCACATTAATTACTTCCAGATGTTTAGTTTCCATTCCAGACAACGGTTAAAATCGTCTGCTGATAGAATGCCTCTTTTTAAGCAATAAGCGGTGGATTTTTGGTCATTGTTCAATCGACATGGGTCGACGTTTTAATTAATATCTCCGAAACTAATTAAGATTTTTAAATTCTGTTTTCAGGAGGACCTCTGAAAAGCTCCAGAGCATCCGTATGTCAATTCTTGTACTTCTGCGTTCAATAGGGGCTGAACGTATAGAAGAACAGACGGACAGACAGACAGGCAGACAGACAGACAAACCTTTCCTTTTATTATTATAGAAAACAGTATTAAGTGTTCTTTTTTTACATAGGAATTTTTGCTACCCCTCAAATAATTTTGCTGCCGACTGTATATAAAATGATGAAACTTTAGTAATGATGAAAATAATTTCTATTTAAAGTATTTTTGAAAAGTGATTTATTTGTAATATAATAAATTAAAGAGAATTTTTTAATAAACATTTAATTTTTTTTTTTTTTTTTTTTTTTTTTTTTTTAGGACTGAGGGCCTATTAGTCTCAATCTGGGATTTTTGCGTTGTCGATTTCGATAGTTGGACATTTGTCGAAATCTAAAATTTATCGAAAATATAATTGAATATATATATAATTGAATAATATATTAAATATAATTGAAAGCGATGTTATAATTTGAAAAAAAAGAAAAAAAAAAAACTAACAGTCCTCCGTCCTAAAACAAAATTCTGCTTTTGCCAGAATTTCATCAAAATCTTTTTTTTTTTTTTTAATTATTATTATTGAAAGAAAAAGAAAAGAAAATTAATAATAATCAGTATCGTTACAAGCGATATCGAAAAAGTTTTTTTTAATAATTTTGAATTAGGAAATAAAAAGTGTGCGTGAAATAATATGAAATAAAAATAAGTAAAAAAATGAATTTAATGATTTAATGTTTTTGTTTTTCGGGGGCTGCTCATGCATATAAAAAAATCCCTTTTCGGCAAGCGTAGATTCCTTTACGTTAATTTTACAAAGGTAAGGAAATTTTACATTGCATTAATACTTAGCCAATGGCTTTTTTCCCACACATTGCATTATTTACGTCGCTATTCTGTTTTCAAGAAATTTAATTTTCAACTACAAAAGGGTTTTATTCATTCTACTTAAAATTTTAGGCTAGATTTATTTGTCTGTAAATGTTTCAATTTTTTAAAATTCAAGCTCATAATCATTCAATAAATAGAAGTCAGATACACAATCCCAGCAATGGTGAATCCGGGAGGGGGCTATTGAGCCCCCCTCCCCACCCAAGCTGAAACAAAATTAAAAGTTTTTTTTTTTTTTTTTTTTTTTTTTTAATCCATATAACTGTTGTTCAATATCTTTTTTTTTTTTTTAAGAAAAAATAATAGAAACGTAAAAATGCACTTTGTGACTTTACTATAGTCAAGCACTGGTGAGCCTGGCGTTGCTATAGTCAAGTCAAATACAGTTAAGTTGTAGCGGTTTTTGGATAGTTATTTCATTGGAATTTTTACTGATTTATTGAAAGTTTTGTACTGTGTTTTTGTGATTCTTATTGTCAGATGAGTAAAAATTGTAAAGTGAAACTGCTTTGGTTTACATAAGCTGGAACATTAATATTAACATTAGTTAACATTGGACTATTTGGGCATCACTAAATTTCAATGTTAATTGTTACGAATTTACTAAATGGGGAAATTGCACATTTTTCATTTTGACTTGTAAATGATAGAGCATGAAAATACAAACATTTTGATACCATTTTTATGCATATTTGAAAACCGGATGCTTTAATAAATTAACTTTAAAAGCCGTAGTTCTCATGTTGGCGGGAAAACGCTGCGTCACGTGATAAAACCTATCGTGACGTCACTATCCATGAAATGAACTGCCGGCTGAATTTCTCCCTCTTGTATTGTAAAGAAAAATCGTGCATTCAGCGAAATTTTGTATTCTTTCTTTAAAAAAAAAATATTAAAACTATTTGAACTCATTAAACATCACGTCATTCTATAAATGACACCAAGTTTCAATGATATTTTTTTGTACTCGCCTGCTGTTATTAATCCAAATTAAACTATAATCGAAATAATAGTTGATCAATAGAATTTTCTTAAAGAATGTTTTTAGTATACTATGCCAAAGATGTATCTTTTAAATACTTGTTTTGTTTCATTTTATTATGTTTTATAGATTTATTATTATTTAATTATTATTATAGACTGAGTACAGAAATAAAATATTGGGATTGAGTAATAATATTTAACTGAATAATATGCATATTTTCATTGCTTAAATAATCTAGAATAGTTTATGCTAAATTAACCTAAATTAGATTACTTTTATAATTATGAGATGCCAGTATATCTGTATATATATATATATATATATATAACTTTTTAAATACATTTCAATATTATAACTTAACAATATTTCTATTAAAATAGCAGCTGAAGATTGTGAATAATTAAAAACATTATAGTGATGCAGTTTGAGAAATTGAAAAGTATTTAAGGAAAATTACATGCGCTTATCATTCTAAATAAATAAATAAAATTAAAAGAAGGTCTTCGTACAAAAATATTAATATTATTTATATATGTATATATATATAGAAACGCGTTTAGTTATTTTTATAATGTAATTACTTTTTTATTTGGAAAAATTTAAAAGTAGAAAGAAAAGATTAATAGAAATAGAAAGTAATAATAATAACAACATTTAGCAATACGAAAGATATAAAGTACTTTAAAATAAAATAAACACATGAAATATATGTTAAATGTAATAATACCTTATAAGTTATACATGATCTAGTTATAAATATGAATGGTATTAAATAATTAATTAAAATTTGCAGTAAATTTCAGGAATCAAACGCAATATATACACTGGTGGACAATTGCTAAGGACGGATGACAGTAGCTTAGTTATTGTCATCCGTCCTTAGCAATTGTCCACCAGTGTTTATATATATATATATATATTAAATTCATTTATCAATGAAGCCTTAATGTAAAATCCAAATATATTTAGAATATGTCAGGGGTCGATCCAGGTAAAAACTGGGACCCATTTGCTTCCCCTTCACAAAATCCAAATATCTAAAATGGGCCCCTTTAGAAAATACAAATCCATAAAATGGGTCCTTTCACAAAATTGAAATTCATAACAGTTCCTGCTGTTATGAACAGTTCAAATAAACCTTTCTCAAGATTTATTTTTAAAAAGATGATGATTTTGTAAAAGTTTTCCACGTTAACAATATTATTTTTAATGAGTGTGTATACTTGGCTCAGTAATATGCTGTTAACTTGATAATGAACATTAGATAGAGTAACTTCTTAAATGAAAGGTTTCGTGTGATAATTCTTTTTATCACAAAAAGAAATAAATTTTCACAAAATTATTTTGTTTTTCACAAAAAAAAAAAAAAATTGTTTTTCACAAAAATGAGCCCCAAAAGTAAACCTGGAACAATCCTTGCATATACTATAACTGACCGTCTTCGCCTGCTTCGCTGGTCGCTAAATTTAATAAATTAACAAAAAAAAAAAAAAAAAAAAAAAAAAAAAACTTTTATTTCTTTTATATCATTCTATAAACAAAAAATAAATAAATAGATAATTAAAAAATAAATTCATTGAAATCGCTCTTAACATCGTTTTGGTTATTCGCAGCCTGCGGCAACTTCTTTCCCTCCAGTGTACCCTGCTTTTTTGGATCTGGGTTCTTATTGCCCGCAGCAATGTCTTTCGTGGGCACTTCAATTTGTGTACATATCAGGAGGCGAAAGCTGCTATTATTCAAAAACTAAGATTTTAAGGATAGCTGTATCTCAGCATCTATTAAATATACTTTAATTTTGGCACCATGTACTTTATTGCAATCACTTTTTCTGCTATATTACCATTTCATTTCGATTAGTACAATAAATAAATAAATAACAAAAGATTTTCCTTTCAAAGGCATTAAATAAATAATAAATAAGTTTTTATTAAACTTAAATTTTAATAAGACTAATCCTTTATGCGATATTAACATTTTCCCGATAAAAACATTTAATTATATTTTCCTTTTGAAATGAATTAATTAAATAAATAAATAGTTGTGTAACAGCCGTTGCTAATGTAAACAACGTAGAACAATATAATTCAAATAAATTTAAGAAAATTAAATGGAAAAATAAATGGATAAAATATAAATATATATATATATAAATTACTTAGAAAATTATAAAAAGTAAACTTTTTTTTTTTTTTTTTTTTTTAAATAAAATGAAATAAAAATAATAAATAAATAATGCAATTTGAAAATAACATTTTTTTTTTTCGTTGCAAAAACATGAAGTAAATATTAAATACATAATTAATGACTGCTCTATAAAATAATCATATATAATTTATAAAATAACATAATTAAAAAATTCTAGTTAAAAAAAATAATAATAATAAAATAAATAATCAGTAAAATATATTTTTATGTACTATGAAATTTTAATGAATATTTTAATTATAGTTAAATCTTTAAGCATACATTATGAAAAAAGAAATATTCTCACATACAAGCATCTAAAAAGTTAGAGAAATGTTAAAAAATACTACTAATATATTAAAGCAATGCTAAAATTCTATTATGAAGACGTTTATAATTTTCAAAATATGAATACAGAACAAATCTAGATCGTTTAGCTTTAGCTACTCTTATATTTATCCGCTAATAAAATCGAGGTTTCTTCTCAAAAATGAGAATATGGAAAGAGCATCTATTTTCGATTTATCCGATTGCTCTTTTACAAATCCAAAATCGACATTATACAAATAAAAATAGAAATATATATATATAAGAAATAAGATATAGTATAGTTATGGAAGATTTAAGTTATTTCTTACAAAAGGTAAAAATTTTAAGAATAAACTATAAAATACAGATTAGAATAGAGCGAACAAAAAGAAAAGCAAGCGGTAAAAGAGTGTAAACATTCACACTTCGTGTACTGTGACGTCGACCCCTCACGGAGCGTTTTCGGATCACGTGGTTTTGTTTTGGTTTTTAGCGATTTTAAAACGTTAATTAAAAGTTAATTTGAAATAATTTTACGATTTTAATTGGATTTTTCGGATTCCTAAGATTGATTTTATCGATTACAATTAAAAGAAATTGTTTTTCCTTCCGTGTGCAACTTCCCCATTGTATGATTTGGCGAGATTTTGGCGGCAAAACTTGCAACTTAGCAATGAAATTTGAGATTTGGCGGCAAAATTTGATAGTTGACGACGAAAGTTTTGACTTGGCGACAAAATTCGATATATGACGCCAAAACTTGGCGAGCTTGGTGATGGAGAATGGCAGCTTTGGCGTCATTATATTTTCTTTCCACGTGAAACCCTCATATCTCTTCACACACCGATATCTTGTTTCTACAAGATAAAAAGTCAAAGGAAGCTGTAACGTATTATTCTCAACCTTAAATTTTAAATTCTTGCCTAAACTGGCATTCTAAACTACTTACCACAAATGATATTTGTATTAAGATTGACGTATTATTTTAATTTTATATATTTAAATGATTAATTAAAGCGTTTAACATGGTTTTTAATTAACACAATTTTATTAACTTGATATGATGTAACTATTAATGTATGAAACGGAATTATGCAATTCAATTTTCGGCAACTTCTTGTCGTTCGAAGGACCTGAAATTTTGCACACGACATCATAATCTATGACAGTACTGTATACAAGTGTTCCCAGGCACTTTTCCCATCAGAGGCAGGTTCCAGGGGCAAACAAAAATTTATACTTATACAAAACTGTCGTGTGTGACACAGGATTTGAATGTATTTGTACAACGTCGAGTGGCAACAATCATTTTTTTAAATACAGATTTAAAAGTATGTACTAGTAATAGTTTTCTAAAACCTTTATTAGTTCACTTTTCAATAAAAGAGTGTTCTTTAGTTTTTTAAAATGGTATAATTTTATTTACTAAAATAAGGGAATTCAAGTAATTAAAACCTTTAATTTAAATGTAAGTTTTTATGAAAATAAACTTCAAAGGAAAATTCATAAAAATCGTCCCTAGTTCATTTGTCAAAGGGGTAATACCTAAATGTCCCCAAATTTATTACTTTTTCTATCATGACAGTTTAGTTCGATTAGCATCGATTTACACTTTTTTTTTTTTTTTTTTTATGATGACATTTATCTTTTACATTATAGCATCTATGGCAAAAAGCTAAGTCTAAATCTGCTTAGCCCTAAGATATGTCGATTTTATATATTTATTTATTTATTTATTGACTTTTATTTTATTTTGTTTAAAATCACGGATAAAATTTTATTTCATTTTTCTCAGTACATTGTTGTAATTGTGACGTCATATTTTCTGTTAAATTAAACATTTTTTTTTAAAATCAGTTTATTTTATTGTTTAAAAACATGATTAAAATTTCATTATATTTTCAGTGATCTTTTTTATTATCATTTACACGTAACATAAGCATCAGATTATAATTTTTTGCCATGAAAGCTATATAGCAAATGTCGGCTATATAGAACAATTGACGAAAAATCACTTTTTAGTTTGTAACTTCTAAGCAATTGAAGCTATCGAAAAAGTTTAAATACAAATCCTGAGCTGGTTAAATTTAAATAAAACTTACTCTAGTTATTGTGTTCACAACTTAACATGGGAAAAAGCGTTATACATGCATATATATATATATATATATATATAAACTTTTGAACGGAGGGTGGTTTTGGGTTCTAGAGGTATATATGATCTTCGAAGATATGAGGAAATTTTCAGAAGTCGTGTCATGAGGACCATTGCAATAGGTAGGCGGCTGCAAAAAATTGACTTCATAAGGTGTGAAACTGATTTTTTTTCTATAGATAGAATTCATTGTTACAATGAAAATCTGATAGGGTTGCCTGGTCAAAGCCGTCAAGTTTAAGAGAAACAATCTAACTTCCGGTCACAATTTAAACGATTTTCGAACCCCACAAGTGTGAAGATGAAACCGGTGCTAAAATGTAGAGATTAATATGCTCTATAAAATGGCATAGGGTTGCCTGGTCAAAACCGTGAAGTTTCAGA
This sequence comes from Salticus scenicus, assembly GCA_963930645.1. Taxonomy (NCBI): domain Eukaryota; kingdom Metazoa; phylum Arthropoda; class Arachnida; order Araneae; family Salticidae; genus Salticus; species Salticus scenicus. The sequence continues at coordinate 324,273,578 of OZ005652.1, read as the reverse complement.
GGTTGCCTCGAAAATAGGGGTCAAATTTAAACGATTTTCGAACCCCACAAGTGTGAAGATGAAACCGGTGCTAAAATGTAGAGATAAATATGCTCTTTAAAATGGCATAGGGTTGCCTGGTCAAAGCCGTCAAGAAACAGAGGTTGCCACGAAAATAGGGGACGTATTTTGCGATTTATTTACCCAAGTAAAAAGTGATTTACCCAAGTGTAAAGATGAAACCGGTGCTAAAATATAGATATTAATATGCTCTTTAAAATGGCATAGGGTTGCCTGGTCAAAGCCGTCAAGAAACAGCGGTTGCCACGAAAAAAGTGGGATGTATTTTACGATTTATTTACCCAAGTAAAAAATGATTTACCCAAGTGTAAAGATGAAACCGGTACTAAAATATAGATATTAATATGCTCTTTAAAATGGCATAGGGTTGCCTGGTCAAAACCGCCAAGAAAAGAGGTTGCCACGAAAAGTGTGTGAGTGGGGGGGGGGGCGAATTTTAGCGGTTTTATTACCCTAACATATTTAAAAATGAAACCGTTTATAAAATATACAGAATAATATTCTCTTTAGAGTATCATAGGGTTGCCAGGTGAAAATCTCGAGAAATAGTGGTTGCCTCGAAAAGGAAAAAAAAAAAAAAAAAGCTAATTTTGAAGGGGGTTTTATATAATGTGAAGTAAAAATATAAAAAGTATTTAAAAAAGAAAAAAATAAATAAATAAACTGTAATGAAACTGTTCTAAAATTTCCCATAAAAACAACGAATTAATAGTAAAAATTAAAAATGTTGCATGCGGATACAGATAAGAAAATACGCCCGCAAAAGTTAACAGAAATGAAGATAATAATGCCCAAGAAACTCATAATAAAAAATTATGTTAGTATACAAAATAAATAATTAAATAAAATGAAAAAAAAAAGAAAAAAAACTCTTATTTCAGATTTGCAGCAAGATTTACAAATTTCAATTTCATAAATTAATTCATGGTTATTAAGAAACGCGAAAAATTTATCAATTTTTTAAAATTGCTTTTCGCTTTATTTGTACCCATAATTAATTTGCAGAAGGTATTATTGATTATTTTTAATTAGATATAAAATAAATTAATCGAGAAAATTTTCTAAAATTGACATATTTTTAATATAACAAAATCGGCACAACCCAAAATTTCCGTATAAAATTCTACAAAGCAGCCGTATACATTTCTTCAGGGAATTTCTCTTCTCAATACTTTGACACAATTTGAATATTTTAAGTATTGAAAAATGGGGAATAAACGAGCTCGTGAGCTGAAATTAGTTTTATACAGATTAGAAAAATAATGGTCACGCATAATAATTTAATTTTCTTTAAGCGTTAAAATCTCTTATATCATTAAACAAATAAAATAAACGAAATATTGAAATTCGATTCCTTTTCTAAGCTGACCGCTATACCTTGACAGGTTTGAAGCACAATCGTAAGCAAATTGAAAAGTGTTGTATATTCTACATTTAGCTCGCAATTTCATCTTTTAAATATTAATCATTTTGTGTTTAACCTTTTTTAAATAGTCTTCATGTGTGTTTCACTTTGTGTTAAACACCTTTAATATTCGTTAGCTTTTTGGAGACTGACCGCTATTTCTTTACGAATTTTACCAGCGAAACATATGCCATTTTAAAATAACTCCTATGCTGTACATTCTGGCTACACCTTTCAAATATTCATATAATTTCATCCTTATTCATTTTCTTTGTTAATGCTATTCGTATTTTTTTTTTTCACTTCTTTAAAAAATCTTCAAAACTCGCCTATTTTTTTGTGGTTGACTGCTTTACCTGACGGATTTGACCTATTTTCGAGGCAACCTCCGGGTCTTGACGGTTTTGACCAGGCAACCTAATGCCATTTTAAAGAGCATATTAATCTCTATATTTTAGCACCGGTTTCATCTTTACAGTTGGGTAAATCACTTTTTACTTGGGTAAATAAATCGTAAAATACTTTCCTTATTTACGTGGCAACCTCTGTTTCTTGACGGCTTTGACCAGGCAACTCTATGCCATTTTAAAGAGCAGATTAATACCTACATTTTAGCACCGATTTCATCTTTACACTTGTGGGGTTCGAAAATCGTTTAAATTTGACCCCTATTATCGAGGCAACCTCTGAAACTTGATGGTTTTGACCAGGCAACCCTATGCCATTTTAAAGACCATATTAATCTCTACATTTTTGCACCAGTTTCATCTTTACACTTGTGAGGTTCGAAAATCGTTTAAATTTGACCCCTTTTTTCGAGGCAACCTCCGGGTCTTACGGTTTTGACCAGGCAACCTTATGCCATTTTAAAGAGCATATTAATCTCTACATTTTAGCACCGGTTTCATCTTTACACTTGGGTAAATCACTTTTTACTTGGGTAAATAAATCGCAAAATACGTCCCCTATTTTCGTGGCAACCTCTGTTTTTTGACGGCTTTGACCAGGCAACCCTATGCCATTTTAAAGAGCATATTAATCTCTACATTTTAGCACCGGTTTTATCTTTACACTTGTGGGGTTCGAAAATCGTTTAAATTTGACCCCTCTTATCGAGGCAACCTCAGAAACTTGACGATTTTGACCAGGCAACCCTATGCCATTTTAAAGAGCATATTAATCTCTACATTTTAGCACCGGTTTCATCTTCACACTTGTGGGGTTCGAAAATCGTTTAAATTGTGACCGGAAGTGAGGTTGTTTCGCTTAAACTTGACGGCTTTGACCAGGCAACCCTATCAGATTTTCATTGTAACAATGAATTCCATCTATAGAAAAAAAATTAGCTTCATACTTTATCAAGTCAATTTTTTGCATCCGCCGCTTGGACTATAAGGAATCTACCTAAAATGCGTATTAAAACGAGTCGAAGAAGGAAGCGAAATAAGTATTGAGTTATATTACGATAAATACGATATATAATATGATACGATATATTAGACCTATCGTCCAGGGTTAGTAGGCATTTTCGTTGAAAGAAATAGTTTGTTCGTTCGGTGCAACTTGCACATTAGTCCCGTGAGGTACAACTTTCACTTTAGTCCCATCAGGTACAACTTGCACATTTTTTTTTTTTTTTAAAGGTTTGTGAGCTCCATTTTAAACCTGATGGAGTTATACAAACAATAACATACTTTGATGAAAAAAAAGAAGGAAAGTTATATCAAGTCCCAAGAAATAAACCAATTGTTAAAGATGGTGCTATTCCTACAATTTTCAGTGGCTTGCCATGATGGAGAGCTATTAGGCATAAAAAAATTATGTTTTATTACCTAATTATATTTGTGCTTTTATATTATTATTATTATTATTATTTGTATAATTTCTTGTGAAAAAAAAATAATAGTCCAATGATTATTTTAATTATATTTTTTATTACTGTAATTTTTAATTAATTTATGACAATATTTCATATGTTGTTTATATTTTTTAGGTACGGCACGTTTTAAAAAGGCGGTTGCTAAAATAAGATAAAACTTTTAAAAATGCATATTTTCTATAAGATTTAGTCAGACACATTGTAAATAGATAACTTAAGTGATCATTGCTAATGTTTATTTATTTAATTGCAGTGTTTTACATTTCATTTATGTTTTTAGCACACGGATAGAATTAAAATGGTAGTATCGAAAGTAAAGGGATTGGCGAGAAATGTTGTAGCTATTCCGATTTCAAAAATCGCCAAGGGCTTATATACTAAAGCTGTCCCAAAATAAAATATTATATCAATCTGTTATTTTGAGATTTTTATGCAGTAAATGCACATTGGATGTTTTTTTTAAATGAAATCAGCTTTTGTGATCAGCCTTACGAGGAAAGTACTTTTCTGTTATCGGTACTCGTTTCAGATATCCTCAGATCGTCAGCATTTTGCCCTTATAAGTAAAAACAGTGCGATGATTTAAATCTAGTTGGGTGATTTTCTATTATCGATACCGGATTAAAATGTATCTCCAAATTATTCGCTTTTATGCAGTAAATGCACATTGGATGTTTTTTTGAAAGAAACCAGCTTTTGTGATCAGTCTTACGAGAAAAGTACTTTTCTGTTATCGGTACTCGTTTCAGATATCCTCAGATCGTCAGCATTTTGCCCTAATAAGTAAAAACAGTGCGATGATTTAAATCTAGTTGGGTGATTTTCTATTATCGATACCAGATTAAAATGTATCTCCAAATTATCCGCATTTGGCTAAAAATCAAAACAGAAAAATATTTACTATATGCCTGAAATAATGTAAAATACAATGAAAAAAAAAAAAAAAAATAATAATAATAACCTTTAACAAATATGTGAAAAATTATAAAATTTTAACGTAAATATTAAGTTTCGAATTTTATTATCTGTCATAAAATTGATTTCATAGAGTATTATTCTTGTAAACCAAAATGATGAAATAAAGTAGTTTGGCAAGTTTATCAAAAAATTTGGCGACAGGGCCAGTTTTCATATCAGAAAAATACCACTTGAAATAGTTCAATAAGGAATTTGTTATCGGCGGATAAATTTAACATTGTACAATCACCCTTTTCTTACGAGAATTAAAAACAAAATAAATAAATAAATAATAACTGTGAATTATTTAAAGAATATGACAGATTAGATTTCGGAATAATTGGATCGCCACAACTAGTATGTTATTACTTTCTTCTATCTATATTAATAAAATCAGAGTTTTGTCTGTAAATTTGTCGGAATCGAAAAATTTTGCGATATCTTCACGTTTTACACCCCATGAAAGCCGAAAATGACTTCAGAAAATTTTGCCTGTGTGTGTGTGTGTGTGTGTGTCTGTGTGTATGTCATCGTGTCCGAATGTCGCTTTTTTTGTCCGGGCATCACTTGAGAACGGCTGGACGGAATTCAACGGCGCTTGGCAGGAATTTAGGTCTTCACCCAACTTAAAATTATATCTATCAACTTTTCGGAAATTCCCCCCCGTTCCCCCCCCTAGGGGGTAAAAGACTAAAACACGTTTGTCCGGGCATCACTCGAGAACGGCTGGACGGAATTCAACGACGCTCGGCAGGAATTTAGGTATTCACCCAACTTAAAATTATATCTATCAACTTTTCGGAAATTCCCCCCCGTTCCCCCCTAGGGGGTAAAAGACTAAAACACGTTTGTCCGGGCATCACTCGAGAACGGCTGGACGGAATTCAACGGCGCTTGGCAGAAACTTAGGTCTTCACCCAACTTGAAATTATATCTATAGAAATTTTCAAAATTCTGATTAGTGTTTAAATTGTGGGTAAAAAACGCCTGCGCATGTGCCATAAATATTTTTTCACTAAAACGCTTTGAATGGAAAAATAAAATGCAAAAATAAATTTTTAAGATAAAGACCTTTTTTCATTCGCGTGAATCGCACTACAAATTATGAAAAGATTTAAATGAAGTTTTGCCATCTGAGTTTCATACTTTAGTTAATTTTAAAACATCTAATTGTCGTATCGAAAAACTGTTTACACCCCAGGATTCAGAAAAATCATCTCTTTAATTTGGTACTGAATTTGTAACGATAGGTCTGATACTTCTAATTTATTTTCCCCTTTTTCAGTTTTTCCGTTGCCACTTAAATTTCATACTTTAGTTATTTTTTTAATATCTAATTGTCGCATCGAAAAACTGTTTGCATCCCTGGATTCAGAAAAATCGCCTCTTTCATTTGGTACCAAATTTATAATTATAGGTCTGATATTTCTAATTTATTTTACCCTTTTTCCGTTTTCAACCTAGATTCGATATGGAACAGCTTTAGTATTGGATCCCTTTGGCAAAATTTGAAATTCGGAACCGAAGTAGCTCGGACGTTTCTCGCCAAGATCTTTGATTGCACAATTGAGATAGCCAATTCAGTTCATCGCAAAAATGGCTTAAAATATTTAAAGTCACCAAAGGGTTCCGATACTAAAGCTGTGCATTTTGTACTTATTTATTTATATTTTCTATTAAAGACTTCTGTGGTCACGAAATTTGGTGCGTAAATTGTTTGTTTGCATCCGGCACTTATTGTAACTGGATTTCACGAAATTCGAAATCTCCCCCCCCCCCTTCTCGGAGTCGGAGAGCAATAAACGGTATAACTTCTGTATAACCCCACAGCTGAATTTGGCGATTTTTCTTTTGCGTTGTTTTGAAGGATAACGATGTCGTTCTGGACTGTTTGCGATATAATATGGCAGCCTAATATTTTGCTTATTTTGTATTTATGATTTAGATTATGATTTTATCATTTATCACATATGACTTATGATTTTTAGATTTATGATTTAGCCATAATCGCCAACAAAAAAAATCGCCAAATATCGTTCTGGGTTTATACTGAAGTCGTTCCCAATAAACATGTGTAAAAACATGTTTTTCCGTTTGAATTCACTTTGAATTATCTTAGAATGGCGAATTTTGGTGTGCGGATATTGATTAAGTGTACGCATTATGTACGTTAGTGGGATTTTGCAAAACTTCGAACTCACCCACTGAGGAAGGGGAAGTAACAAGTGGGTAAGTTGTGCCTAAGGCAGTGGGGACCCAGACTGTATATTGATTAAGTGTACGCATTATGTACATTAGTGTGATTTTGCAAGACTTCGAACTCACCCGCTGAGGAAGGGGGAGTAAGAAGTGGGTAAGTTGTGCCGAAGACAGTGGAGACCTAGACTCCTCACTTTGCGAGCGAGAAAATCTCTACCAATCACAGCGAGAACTTGGGTTATTAATAAAGATATGGGATTTTGACAACTTATTTAAGTTTAATGTCCAGCGAAGCGGGCAAAGCCTGCTAGTATGTAATATAGAGAAAGTATTGGATTCGTAAAAATTTTCGACCGCGGGTTTTTGATGGATTTACATGTTTTGAGAGCTGTAGAATACGATTTGACTATTTTTAGAAAATGTCTGTCTGTCTGTCTGTCTGTCTGTCTGTCTGTCTGTGTGTGTGTGCGACAAAATTTTGTGGCAACTGTATCTCAAGAACTACTGCACAAAATTTCATACAAATTGGTATGTAGTTGCACCTTGACATAAATTAGTGCCTATCAACTTTTGGTAAAAATTGTCTTACAGGTTGCGTTGCCATTCCGCTTTTTCTAAATTTTTAACATGGTGATATAGGACAAAATTTTGTATAAATGTGCTTAAAGAGAATTATTTTTTAGTAATCATTATGAAATTTACAATAATTATTTATAATAGAGATAGTCAACTGGGAAAAATTTTTTGTACGTGTAGGAGCCACGCCACACCCCCTGGGGGGGAAGTCCCCCCTCGAGGGGAGTAAATTTTCAAGATGGGTATCTTTCGAAAGGTCTCATCAATACCTTTAAAACGAATGGTTGAACTATAAATCTGTGATAATTTAAAACAAAGTTATCGATTTTTTTTACTTTTAACAAAAAAATAAAAACTTAGAAAAAAAATCGTATTTTTTTTTTTTTTTTTTTTTTTTTTAAATATTGTTACTGGTTGAATATGTATTACTTTTAACAAAAAAAAAGAAAAAAAAAAAAAAAAAGAAAAAAATCGTTTTTTTTTTTTTTTTTTTTTTATATTGTTACTGATTGAATATGTATATAGGAAAATATAGAAGAAAGTCTTGTGGTGGCCACAACATACTAGTTTTTTATATATATCCGAAATAATATTTTGCAATAATAATACAACTAATTGGAAATTTTTTATTCTAGAATATTCGGTGTGTCGGAAAATAAAAAAAATTCCACATTTACATGATGAAATCGGACTATTTTCCTTCAATAATACAGATTTATTTATTTATTTATTTTATTTATTTATTTATTTATTTTATTTTATTTTATTTTATTTCATTTTATTTTATTTTATATTATTTTATTTATTTTTTTGAAGTACAGTTTTTCAATTTGCTAACATTTTTTGCTGTGTTAAACATCTGAACTGGCTAATGGAATTAAAAATAAACGTTATTTACTCAAGCTCGTAAAATTAATAATGTGGAAAGAGTGGAATATGTCATTCACATATGTGAATAATATATTTTGTACAGATTTCCATTAAAAGAACTAGTTCTCTTATGATTTATTATCTAATCTTACCATTCTCCGGCTTAATCATATTAATAAATTATTTGTCAGACATTTATTATCATCTATCAGACATATCAAGATACTAATAGTTATCAATTAATGCATGATTCGAATTTCGAAAACTTAATTTTATTGTAAGGTACAGTATTAACTATTTTCTCGTAATTTTTAAAAATTAATAATTGATATTTTGTAAGATTCTTAATTAGTGTGTATTGTATATACATATATAAGGTACGAGGAGAAATCTTACTACTATGTAAGTTTACTGAATAATAAAAGTTACATGTAGAGGGTGAGGGGGAATCAGATTTATTTTAAAATTTTCCTAAGAGTTTCAAGCGTTACTCAGGAATGTAACAAAGGTGGTCTTTCCTTTCTACGTTTCAGTACGACTCTGTCGGATTTTTTTTTTCAACGGCGCCTGTGTTGGTATTGCTATTCTCTGTAGGTAATTTTTTTTAACCTGCTGTTAAGCCAAAGTTCTGCATTCCATACTAGCAGTGGAGCCCGGTAAGAATCAGCTAATAAAAACAGTTTAATAAAATTATACTAGTCAATAAAATAAATCAGCCAATAGAATTAGTTGGAGTTTTCTAATTACAGTAAAGCACCGTTTATACGTCTTTCGAGGGACTGGCGTAAAAAGACGTATAAATGAAAATACGTATAATCGAAACTAAAGAAATAAAACTTTGATTACTACAAATTTAATGGCATTGAAGCAAAATTTAAGTGAAAATACAAATTAACAAAGTTTTTTAAGATAGGAACTAGTATATTACTTTATAACAGAATTTATATTTAAATAGATAATAATTAAATTAAAAAGATTTATTATAAAAATTGTGAAAAATCATATCATTAATGCACGCCTTCAGTACTAATCATATTTCTCATCTCTTGCACATTGTATGATATATCTTAAGTACTACATGAACACATTTTGAGTATTAAGTATATATATATTGCATATCTATAATAATCAGTATTATACAATTTATGCCTATCCAGGTAGTTATTTAATTTCATTAAAGAATATTTAATTCTTGCCTGACGTACAGATTGTCTGTAAGTATTAATAACTATATTATAAATTAAGTCCGTTATTTATTTATTTTTTTTACTTGTAAAGCAAAATAAGTTCGTAGCTTTTCAATGCAATACATTGGATTTTTTGAAAAAGGTGTAATAACATCTTCATATTTTACATCATGGACGCTTAAATTAACATCAGACAATTTGTTTTCAATTGTTTCATGGATTGTGAACAATTCTGAAGTCATGATATCACAGTTTATATACTGATCAAAATTGATATTTAAAACGGATTTAATTGATATTTAGAACGGATTTTACACCTTATTTAGAACAGAAAAATAACTAGTAAACACCGAGAAAAAATTCCGTAACTGTCATCTATAATCTAGTAAAAATAGTTCCATGTCATCCTTATAAATTCTAGTCTCCTTTGAAAGCGAGTTCTAGAAACCCCTATTAGAATAAAAGGACGTTTTGTCTATATAGAGGTCAAAATTATTTAAAAATCTCAGCAAATAAATTTGAATACAAGAGGTATGTTTTAGCAAATATAATATTGGTTTATTACCGAATTCTAGAAAATCAAGTGAATATTTCTCGCAATACAAAGGATGCACAAAATTCAGAATATTGTTTCACCATCTAGAAATGAATAGATTAGAAATTCTGGATAATTTCGTCTATTCAGCTTATTGGCGTGCCTTATACGCATAGTTCGGAAATCTATATTTCTAGTTTAGAGATTTAGAAAATGACCACTTATTCGTTCTTGATGAATGCGGTATATTTTTTTTTTTTCTCAGTGAAGAAATTATGCGAATTTCAGAATAGTGGAAAAGACGTATAACCGATATTTAGAGCGCATAAACAAATAATTTTTACATTATAATGTATAGTAATAAATCGGGATTTCACGAAAAAGACGTATAAATGTAAAAAGACGCATAAACGGTAAAACTCGAATAAACGACTACGTCAGAAACGCCAAAGAAAAATATTGGAAATGCTACAGCTGTTTCGGCAGTTTTAACCGTGCCGTCTTCAGTGCAAAAAGAATTCTGAATCTGCAGAAGGGCTCGTATATATAGGAGAGGGGCCGAATTTAGTTCAACCAATAGAATTACGGGAAAGGTGGGGAGAGTGGCCAATAGGAATTTATTAAAATTAGCTGTTTAAACAGTAGAAAAATTAAGAAAATGTGGACTGAATATAAAATTTCCAACAGTCAGACAAATAGGGAATAGCGAAATCACAATTTACAAGGTTTTTAAAATTTTTATAAATATGGAAAGCTTCAAAGAAATCGAGTTCATGAATGGATTTAGGTCTGCAAATTATTTTAGCTGAATTAAATTTAAAATTATGATTTTCCTCCCAGCAATGTTTAGAAATAGCCGATTTATTGGTTTCTTGTTTGCGGACGTAATTCATATGTTCTTTTAGACGAAATTTAAGACTGCGTTTAGTTTGGCCAATATATGATAAACCACACTGACAGAAAATACTATAAATACCCCCAAGTATAATACTTGGGGTATTTATAGTATTTCCTGTCAGTGCGAATTAAAACTTAAAACCTACTCAACCTCAAATATCTTAAGAATTTTAATTTTGATTTATTTATTTGAGTATTAATTTCAATAAACTATTCCAATAATCAAATGTTCAATCAAATATTATAATTCATATTGGTCGCCAAGTGACCATTGCACAGCACTAGTGCGACTTAAAACGTAGCCAACCAACCTATAAATCAGATTAGTTTTTAAATCGTCTCAAATTTATATAAATGCACATGCCGAGAGCTTCAGACATTAATTTACTCCAGATTATATATAAACTGGAGTAATGTAAATGCAACTCTGAAATTGAAATTGCATTATTTTAAATAAATGCAATTTTGAAACATTACATAAAATAATTGAAAATATTGGATCTAACATAAAACATAACGTCACTTTTTCTAAATAGAAATTCCTAGATTTCAGAAAATATCTTGAGTGTTGGTGGGCTTTAACGTCGCATTATAGCTACGCAGTGGGAAATTAAAGACGGCCTTATATTCACACTTAGGGATGTTCCGGAGACATGACATCTTAATTTTTATCCTCCGCGGAGGGGATGGCTTCCTTGCTTCAGTAACCCCTAGAGCGATAGAAAACATTACCCTCCTATACTTAAGTTCTTTGGCATCATTTAAGGAAGATTAATGTGATTTGGCGATGACTTTTTTCGAATTTGGCGTTCAAAACGTTAAGTTTAATAATTTTTTGCGGCTTTCCTGTTGCGATTCAGCAGCTAATATTTTTACCAGTGAATTAAGTGCAACATAAACTATATTCAGTAATTTTTTGAAAGAAATCGGTGATTACCACTTGAAAGAGTTCCCTTGTAAGTACTGCCAATTTATAAAGAGTAAAACTTTCAGCATTTGACTCTGACATCACAGTAAAAGAATTTCATATCTAAATCCATGGCAATTTTATCTGTTTAAAATTGATAGTTTGTCTTAAAAGGATATTAAACGATAATCGTCTTCGTCAATGTCAATCATATCCCTTAATTCTTAAATGCGCGATTTTTTATTTTTATTACACAGAAAAAATAATGAAAAAATGAGATTTTTTTTATATGTTTATTTTTATAAACTTTTTCTTACGTTTCATATCTGCTACAATGCGTGCAAAATTACAAATCTTACATTCAACAAAAACAAAAACAAAAACAAAAAAAACCTACAACGATTATTTATTTATTAGTGATTACAAAAGAACAGGTATTTATAAAGTACTAAATATATATTCTTTAATAAATGACACTTGCCAAACTTTGTGTGTTTATTTATGGAAATTTGTGTAGCAATTTTTTTTCTTTATTGAAGCATAGATACACGAGGCATTTTGTGCACCGTTAAAATTTTCAACAGAAAAATCTGCGTAATCTATCATCTTAAGTCTTACGTAAAATTACAAAGAAAAATCTGAAGTTACTCCACTCGACTTTCCGAACATTGAGTAACTAACAGTTTTGTAGATAAAATAAAGAAAGAGGTGTTGCTAAACAAATAAAAAAGAGAAAACCATAACAAGTGTTTGAGTATTTTTCTCCATATATCACACGAGGTTTTATTTAACGCTACTGAACTTTGAGCCCTTAGATCATAAGGATAAAGAATTTTTCGTTGTGTCCCTGTAAAAATCTATAAATGCTAGATTCACCAAAATGCTTATAGTTAGTGCAACAGTGATTTATAATATTCCTACAAATGTTCAGCTCAATTGAATAAGGCGTTTAGATGCTATCGCTGGTCTCATAGGCCATAAAGATAAAGAATTTTTCTTTGTGTCCCTGTAAAAAAACTGTAAGTGCTAGATTCACCAAAATCTATATAGTTGGTTCAAATGTGACCTTTAACATGTGTACAAATTCTTTGCTGAGATTAATAAGGCGTTTAGACGCTATCACACTTTTAAAAATTTGGCAAAGAATTTTTCTTTGTGTCCCTGTAAAAAGACTATAAGTGCTAGATTCTCCAAAATCTATACAGATTGAGTATCTGTGACCTATAATATGTGTATAAAGTTTTTGCTCAATTGAATAAGGCGTTTAGATGCTATCGTACTTTTAAGATTTTGGTCCCTTGGCCATAATGATAAAGAATTTTTCTTTGTGTCCCTGTAAAAAACTATAAGTGCTACATTCACCAAAATCTATAGGGTTCGTACTATGGTGACTTACAATATACGTACCAACTTTCAGATTATTCGAACAAAGCGTTTAGACACTAGCGTGTTCACTCACAGACATACACACATACATACACACACACATACATACATCATCGTAAAAATAGTGAAAACGGACTCGTTGGACCTCGAAACGTATAGAAACATCAAAATCTCGAATTCGGATTTTTGACATGATTACAATACTTTCCTCACTATAGTGTTCGGAAAGTAAAAATAAACAGAGATGTTAAAAAACGTATTTTATACATTCATTTTAATAACTAATATTAATTTAATTAATTATTGCTGAGAATATATTTCGGACTTGGAATGTTTTTTCTAAATTAGAAACAGTCATTTTTATTTGTAATTGAAGATTAAGAATCTCGATTATTCACTTTTAACTAAGAATTATTCTAAATTTACAGAGATTCTGGATAAATATTTACATGAAATTTACAGAAATTTTTAACAGTGTGCCTGACACACAGGTGAATCCATTGCAAATAGGCGTTTTGCACCAGTTTTTTTAGCATTACAATTTGATCAATGATCAACTGAGTCTTGTCGCAAATCTCTTGGTGGTACCACTGCTCTGGATATTTTTTCTTTTTTGTTTGTAATTACTCTTAAATTTCGTTGCTTGGTTTTACCTCTTTTTAGAGCGGACCATTTCCCCATTTTGTAGAAAAGCTTATCAACTTCATTTCTGAAATGTTTTTGATTCAACACGTTAGATTTGGGGGTCTTACCTCTTTCGTAAAAAATACAATATTCACAAAATATTGCACATCTAAAACATAAGCAAAAACTATTGTCATAACTTAAATAACGAAAGTTATGTAATTATTTTAACAAGCATGAAATTACATACCTTCTTTTATGTAGAGGATTTTTTTTTCTTTTTTTGCAGTAACTGTATTGCAAATACACAATGAACAATGCAAAACATGAACGAATTCTGAAAATGTTTTCGATTGCTTCCGCTCACATTCAATGAAAACCAGTGTTATTGTTATCTGTTGGAAGAACAGAAATGATCCTTCTGAAAATACAATGTAGCAGAAAAGCAACATAGATTAGTCAGTAAAAATATTAGTAGATGGCACGACAGCACCATTGTTTTTCATGTAGCAGATATACTACACGATGCATTTAAGAGTTAATGTATTCCCTATATACGTTTTTTATGTAGTACCTACTTTTTAATCAACTTCGTAATCTGCTCTGTATAGTGCATAGTTTTTATACCATAGGTCTGGTTTCACTACCATATTACCATTCATTACCATTCACTACCTGCTTTCACTACCACTATGGTTTCTATACCATATAAAATATCTTACTTATTTTTTCGAATGTGTTTTGCGCTGATATTCCAAGATTTTCAGGAAAATAAAAAATCTTGCTCGATATTATTCTATACAACTTGAAAAGCTATATAAATAAATAAATCCAAAGAACTCTCAATCCAGTGTCTATTAGTCACTGTACAATAACATACAAACAGAACATCAAAAATTTCAACGTATCAAAATGCGCCATCTTAATAATGTTTTTATTATTTCCAGCAGCTATTCGTATTTACTACGTATTAGATAATTTTTCTTTCAAATTTTTTGCTACTAACTTCATAACTCTCATTACTTAAACTCGTTTTCTCGAATACATTTTGCGCTGATATTCCAAAATTTTCAAAAAATCTTGCTCGATATTGTTCCATATATATCACAAAAATATTTTTTTAAACTAGACATATTCTGCTAAAAAGCTTATATTTTTGAGAGAAATAATGCGTTAAAAGAAAAAAAAAATCTTAATCAAGCTATAAATTATGTTTTCCAATTTGATATGAAAATGCAGTAAGATGTATTTAATGCATCTGTATCACTTTCTTGTATTGAGAATATAAATCTGAAAATGAAAGAAAATTCTTTCAGTAATGAAAATGCTGATACCTGCATTAAAGACAATAACATTAAGCGAAAAAATTCGATAATTTACCAATGTATTCAGTAAAACGGAAGAAAGTTTGAAATGAAAAACACAGCTGTATGATTCTTCTGGGAGGCAATCAAGATGACATAAAGAAGATAAATATAGAACACATAGATTGTTTAACAACAGAAGATTAATGCTGTTGCAAAGAAAACTAAAAGTATAGCTTGAAATTAAAAAAGAGATCACGAAGAAATAGATTAAAAGAACGATAAATATTTGTGAAACAAAAATAGATTTTGCTTAGACAAGCCCGAATTGTTTGTCTATAATCTCCTTTTTCGATATTATATTTGCATATTGCATAAGATTCGAATTTTCATTTTACAGATGATATAGAGTTATTAGAATTGCTCAAAATGCAAACGTAGTTTTCATTTTGCATTCAGTTATCAGAAATCATTAGAAAGATTTTAGTCACTTTTTTTTTTTTTTTTTTTTTTTTTTTTTTTTTTTTTAATATAAATTATTATATTTTTCATTGATTCTCACAGATGTTAAAAAAAGTATGTTATCTACAATTAACAGAAAAATAGTTTAAAATCTCCAGCATTAAAAAAGAAAGGGAAATTATTAATTTGCACATTCTCTGTAAGGACAATTAAATAATATTTTGTAATTAATGAGTAGGGCCGCGGTAGCCTGGTTGGTAAGAGCAGCGAGTTCGTGATCCAAAGATTGCGGGTTCGGTCCTCGAGCCGGCCGAAGACCGTCGTGTACGCTAATGGCGACTGGTGCACGTTAAATTCCGTCGTGGTCGCAAAGTCCTCCAAGTTCCCATCAAAAATTATACCTCTGGGGGTACCGGAACATGGGTCTAAACTCGCTCTGATCCGGATCAAAATTTGAGTTTGGCTGGTGCTGCCATCTTTCACCAGCTTATGGAACTAGAAGTCGTACTTCCTCCCTATGAGGCGTTCCTAATAACGGAAGACGCAACCCTCTTGCCTTAAACTTCCGGGGCTCGGAATTTCCGAGTGGCACACGACAACAACAACAACAACAATTAATGAGTAATTATGCAAACATTTTTTACACGCAAATATCTTGCAAATATAGAGGTTACAATTAAAAATTATTATTATTATTATTATTATTTGAATTCTAAAATAAATAAATAAATTAAAATTAAACTTAAAACCTATTGCTTCAACTGATTAGTGAAGAAAGAGGTTTCTTACTAAAGGAGATTCTTCATGTATATAAATGCATCTGATATAACAATAAATTCGTTTATCATAGCAATGTTATTTATTTCTAATAAATAGATTGAGCTTAAAGTATAAATATTTAAAAGTTTTGTGATTACTGACAATTTATTTCAATGCTATGGATAGGGCAGGCCTGTCTAACATAAAACACTTAGTGGGCTAAATTGCGAATCTATTTTATGGGTCTGGTACGATTTCCCGACACTCAGTTTCCCGACAACTCAGTTTACCGACGCCACTTTCCCGACAGGTACGTTTTCCCGACAGCTCACATTCCCGACAACTCAGTTTCCCGACAGGTACGTTTTCCCGACAGCTCACTTTCCCGACAGGTACGTTTTCCCGACAACTCACATTCCCGACAGGTCAACACCTCCTGTAATAATGCCTCCGAACTGAGCTCTACGTCATGGAAGATCGGCCGATTTTATCCAATCAGCACTTCATATGACACATGTTGGATCGTGGGGATTGGATGAAATCGGCCGATCTTCTGTGACGTAGAGCTCAGCTCGGAGGCATTATTACAGGTGGTGTTGGACAGGTACAGTTTCCCGACAACTCACTTTCCCGACAGGTACGTTTTTCCGACAACTCACTTTCCCGACAGGTACGTTTTCCCGACAACTCACTTTCCCGACAGGTACGTTTTCCCGACAACTCACTTTCCCGACAGGTACCTTTTCCCGACAACTCACTTTCCCGACAGGTACGTTTTCCCGACAGCTCACTTTTCCGACAACTCACTTTCCCGACAGCTCACTTTCCCGACAACACACTTTCCCGACAGGTACGGTTTCCCCACAGCTCACTTTCCCAACAGCTGACTTTCTCCAATGACATTTCTCGGTATTTCGCTAGTTAACAGATTTTTCTTAATAAGAAATAAGACTGATTAAAAAAATAAAAAAAATAATGCTGAATACGTAATTCTATTTGATTATTATTTAAAATGAATTTTAAATAATGCTTTACTATTTTATTCAAAATGCAAAAAGTAAATAAAAATAAATAAATAAAAATATTACTCTTCCAATTTCTTGCTTTTTAAAACAAAACTTCCACTCTTTAATGTATGTCTGACATATGAAAATGAGTTTTTCTAAAGAAAAAAAGAAACATTAGTTTCCGTATTTGAATCAAAAGTGGGTACTTTTGTAACATATTTCTGAATGCATCAAATTAAGAGATTTTCGTAGTCAAATATGAAAATTTGAAAGGTGTTTTATTTTTATTTAATTATTTATTTGTTCAGAAAAATGGTGCTAAATGTGTGATTTATTATTTCCATGTTTTTATTTGATGGAAGAATACTATATAAATGAATGCATGAGTTCGCAGTTTCCTCAAATTAGTTATTTTAAATATATTTTATAACAAATAATTCTTACTAATAATTCTTTGTAAAAAACAACAGTCATATAATTAAATAAAGTTTGACTGACCTGGGTTGTCACAGGTAATCGTATATTCCATTGGTGAAGAAAAAACCTCTTAATTTATCATCAGATGAAATGAATAATTAGATGAAAAAATACATGGATATATATTTTATATGACTTCTGTATTAAAGCGCAGCAACTTCTTTTCCTATAATGAATGTTGATTAGACTGTGAAATTCTTACATAATATGTAGATCAATTATTATTTAGGATAATTCACACATTGCTGCGTAATGAAAGAATGCCTAGATGTTTAGCCTTTTTATTTATTCATCTTAGACAAAAGAAAAATATTATGACTAAATAGAATAAGAAAATGGAACGTCAGTTCCGAATAACGAAAGTTACATGATTGAAAAAAGTATTACAATGTACTTGTAGAGAGACGCGACACATTGTCACGTGATGCGGCAGGTGCACCGAACAATCAGTTGGCGGGAAGCAAAAAACAAAAAAGAAAGTCCGGAGTATGAAAAACGAAAGTCAATAAAGAAATGTCCTGAGATTAAATATCACAACACCCCCTCTTAAGCTCAGAAATTTTTCAATTGTTCATTAATGCATTTCTATGTCTATTAAAATCAGTTTTTGGCAGAGCTTTTGTTAGGGTATCGGCGGTCATTTCTTTGGTAGGTTTGTATTGAAGCTTGATTAGGCCTTCTTGTATTAGGTTTCGCAGAAGATGATATCTCAGCTGTAGGTGTTTTGTTTTAGAATGGAATTTATCATTTTCAGCAATCTTGATGGTAGATTGGTTGTCCTGGTACAACACTATAGGACACTGTTGCGGCAAATTTAAATCATCCAGTAGTTTGTTGAGCCACTGTATTTCAAGTGCAGCACTCGCAGCTGTCACGTACTCAGCCTCTGCTGAAGACATGGACACACAGGACTGTTTCTTCGAAGTCCAAAATATTGGATTTTTATCCAATATAAATAAATTTCCTGAGATAGACTTTCTATCACTTGGGTCATTGGCCCAATCCGAATCCGAATATGCTCTAAGAACAGGTTCACCAGAGTTACAAAGTTTTAATTTAATATCTTGGGTATTTTTCAAATATCTAATAACCCTTTTAACTGCCTCCCAGTCTTTCGCTCTAGGATTTTCGTTTCTACGGCTTAAGATGCCAACGGCAACACTTATATCAGGTCGCGATACTGTAGAAATGTAAAGTAACGCGCCTATAGCCTGTCTGTACATTGTGTTGTTTGGTAAGAGATTGTCATTATCAGTTAATTTTATATACCCTGGTTCCATCGATGTGTCAGAGTGCCGTGCGTTATCTAGCCCAAATTTGGTTACAATGTCTCGTATTTTATTATTTTGATCAAGTGTAATTACCCCTTTACAAGATCTTTCTATATTTATTCCGAGGTAATATTTGGCTTCCCCAAGGTCGGTTAATGGATATTCTTCCCTAAGTTGATTAATTAGTATGTCAATATTGTGATTTTTACCAGCTATAAGTAGGTCATCAACATACACAAGAATGTAAGTTTCTGTGTTATCTTTGTTACGGATATATAAACACTTGTCATGTTGACTTTGTTTAAATCCTAATTTACACAATGATTCATTAATTTTCAAATTCCAAGCTCTAGCGGCTTGTTTCAAGCCATATATCGCTTTCTTTAACTTACATATTTTATTTTCTTCGCCCTGGACAACATAACCCTCGGGTTGATGCATGTATACATCTTCTTGCAAATTTCCATGTAGGAAAGCAGTTTTGATATCTACATGCCTTAGATTCAAATTTTTATATAGTGACATGGTCAAGAAACTTCTTAGAGTGGTATGCGATGCAACTGGTGCAAAAGTTTCGTCATAGTCCACCCCATATTTTTGAGAAAAACCCTTGGCAACAAGCCTGGCTTTATATTTCTCGACTTGTCCTTGGCTATTGTATTTGGCCTTGAACGCCCACTTACACCCTACTACTTTGGTCCCTGGTTGAGCGTCAACAAGTTTCCAAGTATTGTTTTGTCTGAGTGAATTCATTTCGTCGAGTGTGGCATTCAGCCAATTTTCTTTTTCAGCTGGGTTTTGAATTTTTAGTATATCATCAAAACACTTAGGCTCATCAATTCTTTTGTGATTTACTGCAAATTCAAATCTGTCGGGCGGAACACCTTTATTTAATCGTTCTGATCGTCGCGGCAGAGTTTGCGTGTCATCCGGACTATCGTTATCGCCCGCTATATCTATATTTATATCAGTATCTAATATTGGTAATTTGGACACCGGAATTTCATCATTTGAATTTTCATTCTTGATTTGTAATGTTTCATTATTGTGGGATTCTCTATTCTCATTTTCCAAAAATTTTACTGTTCTGCTAGTTATTACATTTTTATTATTTGTGCAAATTCTGTAGCCTTTGCTACGATTATCATATCCCACAAAAATTCCTTCTTGAGCGGTGCTATCCAGTTTTCCCCTATGTATTTTATGTACATATGCGTATGCGCGACATCCGAATGTTTTTATATTTGATAAATCGGGTTTACGGCCGGTCCATTTTTCGTAAGGAGTTGAGTCGCATGAGGAGGTCGGTAGCCTATTTTGTATGTAATTTGCAGTATTTACGGCTTCCCCCCAAAAGGAATTCGGTAAATTACTGTCTTTAAGCAGACAGCGAGCCATTTCGGTCAGCGTACGATTTTTACGTTCTGCCACGCCATTCTGAGCACTAGAGTAAGGAACGGTAAACTGGTGCTCAATTCCTTCTTTATTCAAAACTTCATTTACTTCCATACTAGTGTATTCACCCCCGTTGTCGGAGCGAATTGCTTGCACTTTTCGGCCAAATTTGTTTGCGGTCATAGCCACATATTCCTTTAACTTAGAAAATACCTCAAACTTATTTCTTAGCAAATATATAATAGTATAACGACTGTAATCGTCTATAAATGTAAGAAAGTAATATTTTCCACCTACAGTGGGGGTTTTCATAGGGCCACATAAGTCTGTGTGGACCAGTTCGAGTGGTACGGAGGCTCTAAATTGTGCAGCTTTGGGGTAAGGTGAATCAGTTAATTTTGACATTATGCATGTTTTACATTCAGTATTATGTTTGCAATCATTTAATTTTATACCCACAGCCATGTCCTTGTTAACTAAATCTTTAATGTGGTTAGTGTTTCTGTGGCCAAGTTTCACATGCCACTTGTTTATGCAATTTTCGTTATCACAAGTTTGTATTACAATGTTCGCTGTGTGTTTATTTTCAGAATAATTTAATTGACATTCATATAAGTTATTTTTCACATATCCCTCAATGCATGTATTACCCTGATTTACAATTTTACAGGTTTTATCATCAAATACAGCGATACAGCCATTCTCTGCTGCTCTTTTTATAGAAATTAAATTAGTTTCTATTTCAGGGACATAAAGAACATTTTTAAGTGTTATTTTGTTCTGTGTGTTTTCCGAATTTACGGTATACAAATCCACAGTACCGGAACCCAAAGATTTTAGCTGCGTGCCGTTCGCGATAGTGACGTTAGAAACGTTATTTTTAAGTTCGCGAAATTTTAGTTTATCATTGCAGATATGTGAAGACGACCCTGAATCAACCACCCAATTTACAGTTTTATCTCCAACATAAAAAGAATACAATTTATCAGCTTTTGGTTTATTGGTCCCATCTGCAATTTGAGCGTTATCTGGCTTCTCATTTTTCTGAGAGCATATGTTGGATCTGAAGTTGGGTTTCTTGTTGAAATTTTTACTGTGACTTTTAACAGCAGAATTATTTTATTTTTTTAACTTATAACATTCTTCAATATTGTGGTTACTTTTCTTACAGTATTTGCAGAATTTCTCCGATTTGTTATGGTATTGGACTTTTAACGCTGAGTTATGAACAGTTTTGTTTTCTAGCCTTTTGGCATATTCATCAGCCAATTTGTTTCGTATATATTCAGGTGTCAATTGGGCTTCGTCTCTCGATTCGAGACTTGTTATGAGAACGTCATACGAAGGAGGGAGTGAGCATAGCATTAATGCAGCTAGGTGCGATTCATCTATGACTTCACCTATAGCAGTGAGTCTGTCGCGTGTTTTATATATATCAGCTATATGTTGGTTTACATCACCACCTTCCATTAATTTTATGGAATAAAGTTTCCTAAGTAAGAAAAGCTTACTGGTAAGCGATGATCTCTCATGGACTTGGCGCAGAGCATTCCAGCACTCTCGTGCTGTATCTAGATTCATAACGTACACTATTTGTTCATTATCAATAAGTAAATTGATAATAGCTCTGGCTTTTCTATTTTTTGAACGCCACTGATCGGTTATTGGGTTGGGAGGATCGTCAGTAATGACTGTAAAAAGATCCTCTTTTTGCAAGTACATTTCGATACGAAGCTTCCACACATTATAATTTGTGGAGTTCAGCGGTTCAATCTGTATATCTTTTGTTGCTGACATACTTAAACAAAATTTTTGTAATAGTTTTGTTAATATTTGTTCAATTCGTAAATATTCATTTAATATTTTAAATCAACACAGTTTGGATAAATAGTACTTGAAGAAGAAAATAAAATTAAATAGTTTTCATAAAAATAAGTACTTTTCAATACTTTCGATTTAGTTTCACTTCAGTTTTGAAGAAACAAAAACAAATATTTTCGCTTACATTTTCATTTTTTATTTTATTATTTTAAATGTAGCAATTTCTTCCAATGTGCAATGAAAAAACTTTTGTCAAGAATAAATCTAAATTTTCAATTCAAAATTTCAGTCTCATAATCTGATGGAAGAATACTATATAAATGAATGCATGAGTTCGCAGTTTCCTCAAATTAGTTATTTTAAATATATTTTATAACAAATAATTCTTACTAATAATTCTTTGTAAAAAACAACAGTCATATAATTAAATAAAGTTTGACTTACCTGGGTTGTCACAGGTAATCGTATATTCAATTGGTGAAGAAAAAACCTCTTAATTTATCATCAGATCGTACACTTGAATTAGATGAAAAAATACATGGATATATATTTTATATGACTTCTGTATTAAAGTGCAGCAACTTCTTTTCCTATAATGAATGTTGATTAGACTGTGAAATTCTTACATAATATGTAGATCAATTATTATTTAGGATATTTCACACATTGCTGCGTAATGAAAGAATGCCTAGATGTTTAGCCTTTTTATTTATTCATCTTAGACAAAAGAAAAATATTATGATTAAATAGAATAAGAAAATGGAACGTCAGTTCCGAATAACGAAAGTTACATGATTGAAAAAAGTATTACAATGTACTTGTAGAGAGACGCGACACATCGTCACGTGATGCGGCAGGTGCATCGAACAATCAGTTGGCGGGAAGCAAAAAACAAAAAAGAAAGTCCGGAGTATGAAAAACGAAAGTCAATAAAGAAATGTTCTGAGATTAAATATCACAACATTATTAACTTCCATTCTTGTTTGTTTGTTTGTCCGGTACAAATCTTGCAATCTATTTTTAACTAACTTTCCTACTACCTAGATATTTGGAACTTTCACAGTAGCTCAAAACCCCGAGACAACGGAGTCGAAGTCAGATTTTCAAATTTTTGAATAGTTTTCTTTTACTTAATTATAATATGAAAATAATAAGCTCTTAAAGCAATAAAACAGCCACTAAAATATTAGCTATAATGTAATTGCTGCCAAAAAAAAAAAAAAAAAAAAAAAATACGAGTTCATTTTCTTTCGATATAAAAAAAAAATACATTTAATTCAACGTGAACGTTAAATGATTATAAAAAGTTAAATTATGCATCTGACAAAAATTGATGTCATTATCACTTTAAAAATTTTATACACAATGGTAAGTGCTAATGTCGCTTTTGTCATGATGCTATACGTTGTTCTAAAAAAAGTAATATTTTATTTTTAAAACCAACTTTTTTTTTTTTTTTTTCATTATAAAGTTATAATTTAAAGTATTTTTACGGCGGGGTGCGTCCTCTATGTAGAAGTTTTAATTAATAAAAAATTTAGTTAGTAAAGATTAAAATATTATTACGCACCCCGCCGTAAAAATACTTTAAATTATAACTTTATAATGCAGCAAAAAAACTAAAACAGATAACACAGAATGTTGAAAGAGATTAGGATTTATTAGAAAGATACATGCAGTGTTATTGGCAGATCTTCATTAAGCTAGGCATTGAGTACCCGGGATTCAATAGCGGCGGCGAAATTTGAAATCAATCCTCTTTCGGGCTGCTTAAGAGAGATAAGAGTTTTTGCTGGGCGGGGTGACTTTTACAATAGTATTGTTTTTTTATGAGATTTATTTATTTATTTTAAGGACGATGAGATTATTGCTTTAAGAAAAAATAGATTAAAAGAAAGCGGTTTTGCTTTTGGTAACAAGTTAAAAAATATATATATTAAAATTAAGTTGCGCTCTGGTACTCACACTACTGATCGCAGAGCTACAAAACTTGGCATGTGGGTACCTGGGACCCAGCAGGTGTGCATCTTATCGAGATTTTTTCGAATTTCAAATAAGAATTTTTATTTATTTATTTATTCGATTTTAAATGTTGGCTTCTATGTTTAATTTTTCATAAATTTATTTTTCCATTGTAATCGTCTGCGAATCTTAGCAACGGCTGTTATGCTATTTATTTTTTATTTAACACATTCATTTGAAGGCGAAATCTTTTTATTTTTTATTTATTTTTTATTTATTTTTTTATCATTGTTATATTTATTGACAATAAAACGGTAATGCAGTAGAAAAAATTCTGATGTAGCCACCACATGACTTCCTTATAATAGGAATATACATATTATTTTTATGAAAACATTCACAGTTTTGTGTGAGGTAACTGATTCATAAATAAACAGGCAGGTGGCAGGTCCAGTCCACGAACATTCCTTAAAATAAAAACAAAACAAGAAAAAAAACTGCTACTCCAATCAAAAAAGGCACGATAATACGATTACATATACCACCGAGACAAATATAGTAGTTTTTTCGGGAATAGTACTCCACGGCTTGTTACAGACTCTCTCACTAGCAAATGCGCAACTTGGAGTTCAACGAAAATCGCTCGAGTATAGACGGCCCAGTTTTGTTCTCTGGCAAAAATTAGTATCAAGAAAAGATAAACTTTACCAAAAAAAAAAAAAAAATAATAATAATAATAATAACTCAGTTAAAATAGAGAAAGGGTTTCTGGCTATCCTAAAACAAATCTGCCGCAAAATTTTATGGCTAATCTCGCCATATTGCAAATTAGTATCCAGCGTAGATTTTTGGTCTTGGCATAGAATTTGGCGAGTTGACGAAGAAATTTGACGGAAACTTGTAGTTTAAGTTTGCCAAAGTTTGGAAGCTCTAACTGCAATAATAAGAGAGTTCTGGAATATTTTGGAAAAATCAATTGGTTTATTGCACAGAACTAAATTCTTCGAAAGTTCTATAAATGAGTCACAAAACTATTAAAAATAAAAAGCATTCGTCGACTAGAACCTGCTTATGTCTTTACAAATTACTTTCTACACGCATACGTGTCGACAACTTTCATAATAATATCATTACGGGCATTACTGGCTCTATCATTAGCTTATTTTGAAATCTCTATGTTGGTAGGTCATATATAATGGCCAAAACCTTTGTATATTTTCCATTATGAATATAATTTTCGTAAATATCTCCAAAACGGATAATCACAGAAAGACCAAAAAGAGAGGTGCACAACTAGATGCTATAACAAACCTATATACCAATTTTCAACGTCCTACGTCCAACCGTTTTTGACTTATGTGAGAAACAAACACACTCACACACACGCATACTACAGACTAAAGTTTCTTAATATACTAATATAATTACATTGTAGTAGAATTCATAGATGAAAAGAGTAAAATAATAAAATAAAATAATGAAAAAGTGAGTTTCCGGCAAATGAGTTGTCAGGAAAGTAAGCTGTCAGGAAGAAGCAGTCGGGAGAGAAAACACTCTGGAAAACGAATCTGTCGGGAAAGTGAGTTGTCGGGAAAGTGAGTTGTCGGGAAAGTGAGTTGTCGGGAAAGTGAGCTGTCGGGAAAACGTACCTGTCGGGAAAGTGAGTTGTCGGGAAACTGTACCTGTCGGGAAACCGTACCTGTCGGGAAAGTGAGCTGTCGGGAAACTGTACCTGTCGGGAAAGTGAGTTGTCGGGAGACTATACCTGTCGGGAAAGTGAGTTGTCGGGAAACCGTACCTGTCGGGAAAGTGAGCTGTCGGGAAAACGTACCTGTCGGGAAAGTGAGTTGTCGGGAAACTGTACCTGTCGGGAAAGTGAGCTGTCGGGAAACCGTACCTGTCGGGAAAGTGAGCTGTCGGGAAACCGTACCTGTCGGGAAAGTGAGCTGTCGGGAAAGTGGCGTCGGGAAACTGACTTGTCGGAAAACTGAGTGTCGGGAAATCGACCTGATCCCCTATTTTATATAGAGGAACAAACACACACACACACACACACAGGTTGGCAAGACGTGCAAACTGAGGACTATGTGTATACACCGCCAATCGGGGACTTCGTAAATAATTGACTTAAAAGCATATTTTTGATAAATAACTATTAATAAAACTCATTCAATTATGAATCAGCTTTGATTTTTCTTAAAATTCCAAAATTTCTCAATATTTCTCAATATGTATTTTTACCGTCTAAATGGGGACCTCGATACACCGCAACACACACAGTGAACTTGATACACACAATCAACTGGGGACTTTGTAATTTTACAATCAAATGAGGACATTGACTATGTTGATACACACAATCAAATGAGGACATGAAGTTTTTTTTTTTTTTTTTTTTTTTTTTTATGTTATGGTACAATTCACATTATACATGTTGCACATAGTTTAAGAAAATATTTTACAATAAAAATAACGCTCAGACTTGCTAAGTGACTCTGTGACGATGCACGATGGCGAATTAAACGCCGCATAAAGTTTCCGAGAAAAAGAAATTTGTTAAATGTATTGTAATGAAAGTATTTGTAATTATGTGAATAGTTTTTGTAATACAAGTGAATAGTTTTACTAGTATTTTAATGAGTTTCAAAGTGGCTTCTGGTGATCAAAATACCACTTTATAATTTATTATGAATAAATGAAATTTCGTACACAATATTAAGTATATTGTATTGTAAGCCTGTTGATATTGTATAATTTGAAGCTGAGATTTCTTTGATGTTAAGACATTGCCTCCTAAACTAGATGCCTTCCGCGTGGCTCGGAAACTTGGCAAGAGTTCAAACGGTAAACAGCGCCACCTGGTGCAGATTGTGCAACTTTTTTATTCAACTGTCACCAATAATTTTCATAAGTGATATATGATATATATAATCGACGTTTCTTCGATTCTATTCGCCTTTTATGTATATCAAATCACACTTTAAAAATTTTTGGTGGCTGTTGAATAAAAAAAGTCGCGCAATCTGTACCAGGTGGCGCTGCCTACCACAAAGTTTCCGAGCCACGCGGAAGGCATCTAGTTTAGAAGGCTATGGCCTATGGTTAAGATAATTTACAGCGCCCCCTAATGGGAAAAATGTATTAACAGTGTTGTATTGGAAGGGTTTGTTTGAGATTAGAATATATTGCTTGTTTAAGTGAGTGTATGATTTTCATCATATTTTAGAGTGTGTTACAGCTTCTCTGGTGGTCAAAATACGAATTTATATTCTATTATAAATATTATTTCGCACACATGATTAAGTATGTTCATCACATGATGGGAAATTAGGATTTTATTGTGATAAAATGCTTACAGTGCCTCATAACATCAAGAATCTTAACTGAATGTGTTGTAATGAAAGAATTTGAGTGAGATTAAGATACATTATGTGTTTAAGTGATTGAATAGTTTTAAAAATAATTTAAAAGTGTTTCGCAGTGCTTCCTGTTGGTAAAAAAAGCAGGTAAGAAAATTGTGCTAATACAAACTGACATTCAAGAACATAATGCAGATTGGTAAACCAACTCATAATATACATCGACAAGCTGAGACGAATACATAGCGGCAAGTTAAGACATAATACACACTGGCAAGCTAGGACATAATACAAACCGACAAACAACGGCATAATACACACGTGCTGAGATAGGACGTAATACACACTGACAAACGAGGACATAATACACACCTGCAAGCGAAGACTTAATACACAACGGCAATTGAAGACCTTTTACACACAGGCAAATGAGGACATGATACACACCGGCAAGTCAAGACCTTTTACACGCAGGCAAATGAGGACGTGATACACACCGGCAAGTCAAGACCTTTTACACGCAGGCAAATGAGGACGTGATACACACCGGCAAGTCAAGACCTTTTACATACAGGCAAATGAGGACGTGATACACACCGGCAAGTCAAGACCTTTTGCACACAGGCAAATGAAGACGTGATACACACCGACAAATCAAGACCTATTACACACAGGCAAATGAAGATACGCACCGGCAAGTCAAGACCTTTTGCACACAGGCAAATGAAGACGTGACACACACCGGCAAATGAAGGGGTGATACATACAGGCAAATTAAGACGTGATACACACCGGAAAGTCAAGACCTTTTACACACAGGCAAACAGAGACGTAATACACATCAACTATTTAGGATGTAATGCTCGCCACCAAGCGAGGAAATAATGTACACCTGTAAGGCAGTACTTAATGAACTATAGCCATAACTAGCCGACTAACAGATGGTTCAACAGGTTTTAGCTTCCATGAAGAATAAAAATACTTTTATTAATATGAATAAAAGTCATTGTATATATGATTGTATGTCTTTCATCTCCTAAACCCCTGAACCGATTTCAACCAAACTTGACACAATCAGTGCTTATCACAATGTTCGAAGCACTGCGGGTGTTTAAAAATTTTAGTGCACGCACAATGGGAGGGGGTGAGAAAAAACTCGCTGGAAAACCACACTTTTGTATGTTTCCTATAGTAATAATGTATCTAGAAACTTCAAATTTGATATTACCTCTGATTTATAATTTTTTCTAAGTGGATGTTTCTAAAAATTCGAAATTAGAAAAGATGAAATGATTAGTTAACGTTCTAAAACTACGTTTTTATAAAAAATGTTCCGAACAGTGGGAAGCAAGGGAAGATTTCTTCATTACAAGCATTCCTTCGGTGCGCAAATTTACACGATATTTTAAACGCCTTCTAAATCAGTTTATTTTCGAAACTAAAAAGAATAATTCTCTATATTTTCTTGACGTTTTGATTTCTATATAAAATGATTAGTTTTTAACCATTGTCTTCAGAAAACTTTATTATGACTCTCTTCCACATAATCTCTCACCCACCCCAACAGAAAATGGCTGCTTTCTGTATTTATTCTTACCGGCTTCATTTGCTTTCATTTTCTCTGATTTTAAGAAGAAATTAACATTTAAAGTATCTTGCTCTTTCTCTAGCTATAATTCCTCTATGGCCGATAGAGCTCTAAAAACCAAGAATTCTAAATTTCTCTTTTTAACTTGAATTACCAATGTTTCAATCATGTAATTTTACATTTTTATTGTTCCTTTTTTTTTTTTTTTTTTTCCAGAACATCTAAATTTTTTCATAATTTGGAATTAATATAATTTTTAAATTCGTCAACAATATTAAATTTGCTTTTCCTAAAAATTCCATTCCAACTGATAATTGACGTGGTGTTTAATAATACCTAAATTATTTGTTGAAATAGATAGAAGCCTTTTGAAATATCATATAAATAAGCCCACACACAAAAAAATAAAAATAAATTAAAATAAAAATAAATTAAACAAATGCCCGTGATGAAGAGATCTCCAAATTTTCTTTTACTTTCCCTTATTGGTGTCATGGGTATTTTTATTCTTACTATTTATTTATTTTTTAATTTTTAATTTCTAAAATTGACATTATTTCCTCTCCTGTCCCCTCTTCTCATTTGGATTTCTTGGAAAGTCTTTTTTACATTTTAAGAATCTTATTAATATTTCTTCAGCGTCTTTCATATCTAATGTTTGGAAATTACACACATAACTTTCTCATGATCGGTCTTTTCTTTCTTTCTTTCCTTTTTTTTTTTTCTCTTTTAATGTCACCATTTATTTTTTTTATTAAATTTATTTTTGATATTTTTTCTGTCCTTTTATATAATTATTCTTATTACACCAGATCTTTTCTTGATTTTAATTTAGCTTGTCTCTTGGATCATTTTTGTGTGTTGCCGCTTTGCTACATTCATTCCGACTTTATTTGCCTGACTCAGAGTCACAGTTTTATTTCGACCTTAAACTCGGAACATTTGTCGCGATTTATTCCATTTTGTGATGTTTACAGATTTTTTTTTTTTACTTATTGATATACAGGATTAGTTAAAATAGTCTAATGTGTTTTAACGAAGTGAGTGGGCGACAACTCGTTGAATAATTTGAAACATATTTTTATATTTAATAACAATTTAAATATTTTTTTGTTAATGTGCACATAATATTCAAACAGGGGATTGTGGATCGGCGAGGCTATAGTCTTTCAACCGAAATGTATGTCTTTAAAAATAAGAAGATTTTTGAAGCAATTTTTTAAACTAATTTTAAAGGATTTTAAATTACTCTAGAAATTTTGAAATAAATAACATCTTACACATTAAACTATAGTAATATTCTGCACTAATGTGAATAACGGAAAGAAATGTCAGTGATACACCAGATTACTCTTTTTCTGGTTAGGGGGGGGGGGATGATTTCATCAATTTTAGAAAATTATGGAGTGGAAGGCTGATTTTTTATACCAACTATGTGAAAAATACCAGAGCCGGGAATAGAAACCGGGACTTCCGCTTGAGCATCCGCACGTGAAGCGGAAGTCCCGGGTTCGATTCCCGGCTCCAGTATTTTTCACATAGTTGGTATAGAAAATCAGCCTTCCACTCAATAATTTTCTGAAATGCACTTTCAGGCTTGAGGAATAAATTTTCTAAATTAGATTTCATCAAAGTTATGATTAAGTTTGAATGATCTACTGGCAGCTGACGAGTTCTTTAAAATGTATTGTCCAGGTTTATCCCCAGTTAGATATGATAATATTGAGATCTGACTGTATATTTATAATCAAATTTTTGTCCGTGTTATATAGGCCCTGCTTAAAAGTTGGTTCAAATGTCCACAAGCAACATAGAATTATTTGTATATTTTTTGTCGCTACATTACAGACCATAGGTTGCATTTTATTACTGTTAATTTACATTCAATATAATATTATTAACGTGCATTTTTAGAGTGCTGAAAATGAAATACTTTGCATATATTTTTTAGCATAAATGAATATGTAGATAATTGTATCGTATTTAGTATTATTAAACTGTTCTTGCTTTGTGTAAATATATATATTAAAGCATAATAACTGGAATTTTTTTTATTTGCACATTTTTACATTTATTTTAACTCCTAGTAGAAATCTTTGAGATTTTGTACAATGATAGTAATTTTACATGATTTAATTCATTACTGTCTCAGAAACAGCTCATTATTTTTTAACCCTGTTACTATAAATGCCGTTGTTGGAGATATATCAATTTTTGGACAATCTCAAAGTTATTTTTCTACATTAATTGAATTGTTCAACATATTTTCTTTTATTTCTATGCTTCATTTCCACATATAATAACTTAGTACTTGGATGACCGAGTTCACTCGGTCTCATCGTAAAAATCATTTGTAGTGTAGATACTGTGATTTCTTTTCAGGTAAACATAAATATGTTTATTATTTGTTTGCTCAAGGCGGAGAACGAGTTAACAATGCAAGTTAATATTCCTCGATATAAGGAAAATTCAAATCCAATTATCATATTAAATCTCTAACTACAGTTTATTATCACAATCATTTAAGTAGTTTTTTAAAAGACAAGATTTCTGCTACACATTATTCTAGGACAGTTACGGTTCACTTTTCTAAAAATGATGATAAATGAAGCCGTTTTTAGTTTTAAAAATAACCTCTAACAATTTTTATTTAATCCTTTCAGCAGTTTCTATTTAAAAATAAAATAAATAAAAGGTTATGCGCATTTTTTTGTGGTATGCGGTTTACCAGTGAACGCTAATTATAATGAAGATGAGTGTTATTCAAACTCAAATTGAAATGTCATCTCAAAAACACATCAACTCTAAATAAAAACATTCGAGGGTTTAAAAAAAAAAAAATCAATTCAATTGTAAACTCAAAAATTCCCTAAATCTAAGTTTTTATCAAAATTATTGAAATAGTTTCTAGAAAACCATGTCTTTTCCATATTTTGCTATGTACGAATGAAGGTTTACAGTAAACTCTAATTTTTATGAAGATGGGGATAAATCAGATGGGTTTCTCCTCTCAAAAATAAACCTAATGCTAATGTTTTATCAAAACAGTTAGAGCCATTTTCTGGAAAGTTTCTGTCGTAATTTTGCCAGAGGCAGAGTGAGTGCTAATTGTGTACGTTAATTTTCCTAAAAATGAAGAAAATTCAAATTGAATTGTCATCTAAAAAACCCCATACCTTAAATACTTATCAAAATCGTTCGAGCAATGTTCTTAGACTAAGAAAATGATTCGACGGGATTTATTTAATAAAACACTAGTAAGTGTACTTTTTTTTACATAGGAATTATTGCTAGCAATCGAATGATTTTGCTGCCGACTGTAAAGCCGTAGGTTGCAATTGGCCGATAAAGGGTTGAAAACGGACGCGAATTTTCCTCAAGATGACGATATTTCTAATCACTTTAACTCTTCAAAAAACACTTAACCACAAATTTTCATCAGAATTATTATATTCATTTTCAAGTAAACCGAATTTCTGCCATATGATGCAACTGGCTTATAAAGGGTTTGCACCGAACGGGAATTTCCCTGAAAATGAGGATATTTCCCATCGATTTAGATACCTCAAAAACATTTAACTCCTAACTTTTATTAAAATAGTTTTATCCATTTCATAGCACATCCAATTTCTGTTATACGGTGCAAATGATCGATAAAGGGTTAATATCAAAAGGGAATTTTCCTGAAGATGAGCATACGTCCATCCAATTTATCTCCCTTAACCTCAAACTTTCATTTGTATTGTTTTATTCCTAAAACTCTACCAATAATAGCCCAAATGTATAGAAAATCACCAAGACTCTTCTTGAGGATATTTCCAAAAACTTACTTTTTTTTTTTTTTTTTTTTTTTTCCGATTTGCAATATTTGGGGGGAGGGGGATATACGAGGGGACAAATTGGACCCCATCTTTTAGCGCTAAATTCGTCCGTGGAAATCTATAGGAGGTAAGGTCACAAATTTTAGTGTGTGGCTTATTTACGTGTGTCCAACACCCATTGTAACAGGATTTTGCGAAAGCCCCCCTTTCCCCCCTTGGGAGTAGGGGGGAATAAATACGTTTCGAAGCATAACTTTGCTTCAAATTATCTCAGTAATATTAAATTTTATGTGTGGGTTGTTTATGCGTTCCCAACACGCACTATAAAGGGATTTTACGAAATTTCTCGCTCCCCCCCCCCCCCATTTAAGGGCAGAAGGGGGGATAAACACGTTTCCAAGCATAAATTTGCGTCATATTATCTCAGTAAGATTAAATTTTATGTGTAAATTATTTATGTATTCCAAACACGCACTATAAAGGGATTTTATGAAATTTCTCCCTCCCCTCTTTAAGGACAGGAGGGGGGGGGGTAATAAACACGTTTCCAAACATAACTTTGCTTCAAATTATCTCGGTAAGATTAAATTTTATGTGTAGGTTGTTCATGCGTTCCCAACATGCACTATAAAGGGATTTTACGAAATTTCTCCCTCTCCCCCTTTAGGGGCGGGCAGGGGGGCAAAAACATGCTTATGAGAGTTATTGTGCTCCACATTATTTCAGGATAGCGATTTTTTTTTATCTGTAGATTGGTTGTGCGTACACAAGACACACACTGCAAAGGAATTTTGTAAAATTCCACCATATCCCTCTTGGGGTAGGGGGAGGGGGAAATCGTTTTTCCCTGCGCAAGCTTTGAACTATCTTAGGCGATTTTTTATGCGTGGGCTGGTTATGCTTTCCCAACACGCATTATAAAGGGATTTCGTGAAATTTCCTCTTACCTCCCTTTAAAGGCGTGGGGGGGGGGGGCAAAAGCACGTTTTAAAAAGTAACTCTGCTTCAAATTATCTCAGGAAAGCGATTTCTTGATATGTCGATTGGTTATGCGTATTCAACACACACAAACTACAAAGGGATTATTTTCAATCCCGTGTTACCCCCCACCCCTTTTAAGGGTTGGTGGGTAAAAAACATGTTTCTACACGTAACTTTGTTCAAAATTATCATAGAATAGCAATTTTTGATGTGTGGACTGCTTATACGTATTCAACACACGCTACAAAGTAATATTTAGAAATTACACTCTTCCGCCCCATAGGAGGCGAGATGCAAAAACATGTATTCATGCGTAACTCTGCAGTAAATTATCTTAGGAAGGACCTTTTTGATGCGTGGGTCAGTTACATGTACCTAACTGATAATATAAAGTGATTTCGCAATTTCCCCCCCCCCCTTTTTTCCTTTAAGAATGCGGCTAAAAAAACACAGGGGGTGGGGCTAAAAAGCATGTTTTAAAACATAACTCTGCCTTAAATAATCTCAGGATCTCAATTTTTTAATGTGTCGGTTATGTACGTGTATGCAACATGAACTATAAAGGGATTTTGTGAAATTACTCCTACCCTCCTCTTAGGGGTGGGCGGGGAAAAAAAAAACACGTTTTCAAGCTTAAACGTGCTCCAAATTACGTTTGAATGGCAAATTTTGTTGTGCGGGTTTTGATTAAATGTATTTCATATGCACTTTGATGGGATTTTGCAAATCTTCTCACTTTACCCGCGAGGTATGGGGAGTAAAATGCAAGCAAGGCGCTACCGAAGGCATTGTTTCTCTAGACTAGAAATGTGGCGTGTGGGAAAACCGCTACCGAAGGTAGCGAGAACTTTAACTTAGATTTTGACTGATATCAATGATTTTTTTTTTTTAATTATAATTTTGATATGGTATTTTGAGAAATTATTTCGATATAATGACCAGCGAAGCGGGCAAAGCTTGCCAGTAGTTTATAAATTAGTAATTACACTGCTCTAGAAAAAAAAATATATATTGCTGATTCTTATGTAAAATGTCCTCCTGAATCCGAATATGACCACCATATGCCCAATCACCCACCGTTTTCTAGATACACCCCCTCCTTCATTTTTATCATTGTTTGGTAATTTTATACCCATCAGTTTGATTTGGAGAGGGACGAAGATTATTTTAACGGTTAAATGTCTTCTGAACTGAGGAGCTACAGAAGTAGAAAGTTCTAAAATGTGAACATTTGTAGTAAGGGCCCTCTTCACTTACCATTTGCTTTTCTTAAAGACAATGTTAATCTATGGGAAACTTTCTTTGCACTTAAAACAGTGACATATTAATTGATTGAGACGCGGTTTTTTTTATTGGATTACTCTCATTTCGTAAACTAACGCAGCTTTTGTAGATTTTATGAAAGAATAACAGTTGTTTTTTAAAAAAGCTGTTTTATTGCAATATTTGGGTTGATGCATTAAATGGCTTATAAAAACTCTTTCAATTTTTTTAAAACAGAATTTAAAAAGCTGCGTCAATCTCAAAGAGTTTAATTCAATGCGGAAAAAATCCTGTATTTTAATAAAATTTTAAATCAATTAAATTTGTAAAGAAAGTCCAAAAATTTTACAAATTTGTGCCGATTTTCGTTTTAAAATGTGCTTTTTTTTTATACTGTAATTTCACTTTGTTGAATGCAGAGTAACGACATTAAAATTTGTTTAAACAAAATTCA
This sequence comes from Salticus scenicus, assembly GCA_963930645.1. Taxonomy (NCBI): domain Eukaryota; kingdom Metazoa; phylum Arthropoda; class Arachnida; order Araneae; family Salticidae; genus Salticus; species Salticus scenicus. The sequence goes on along the minus strand of OZ005652.1, from coordinate 324,238,172 downwards.
CCCCGTAGGCTTTAATGATAAGAAAAACTTTGGAGTGTCCCTGTACATAGAGCATGAAAAATATACACATAAAAAATTATACAGCTATTTCTATACAGAGCTTGAAAGTGTCTACCAATTTGCAAGTTATTTGGAGAATTTTTGCAGCCGTTATTGCGGTACATGTACATTCTATCCATAGGCCATAGTGGTAAAGAAAAATTTGGTGTGTCCCCGTACACGAATTCCAGATAGAACAGACGCCAAACACACTACAGCTAATCCCATGCGGCTCGAAAACATGTGTACAAAATTGCAAATCAATAGAATGATTTTTGCGGTCGCTGAAACAGACAAACAGACAAACAAAATATACACACAGACGGAACCCAAAATCTTTTTGAGTCGCCACAGGGAAGCTTCCACTCACGTTTCGACAATGAACTAGTGGATCTGCAGATCAGGAGCCCCAATATCCTATTTGCATCACACATTATTGAACAGGTCATTTTTATTTATTTCTCATTTTTTCATATATGCGTATATATTGATTCGATTGACTTGCTACATAAACAGATACGTTCCTGAGGGGGGCTGCCAACGCCTCCGAATCTAATAAAGATAGAGCTATGAATCTTCAGATTTAAGACAGAACTGGTGTACAGATGCATTTTACAAAGTTTGGTGAAAATTGGAAAAGTGGAAGTGGGACCGTAAGTCCGTATCCAAAAACAGCTCTAAAGATTTTCTTAAAATTTACTACATAAACACTCTATTAGATGTCCTTTCGAATTATATCGTTGGTTAGTTCAGGAAAATTGGTAGGCTCCCGGTATAAATAGCTGAATTTCAAGTCTCGCAAGTGCGATTTTTTTTTTTTTTTTTTAAGGCTGTACGGATTTTTTTTCAAACTCGCCATATTAACTCCCTTTTAAATATCCTTTTGTATGTAATTTTTGTTTTCCGATCAATAATTGAGTATGCCAAGTTTTGGTAAAAGATTGTATCTCAAAAACGGCTCTAACGATTTTCTGGAAAATTGTTGCATAAATCCATTACAGATATCCTTTCTCGTATAATACGTGGCTATTACAAGAAAATTCACAGTCATCATGCTCAGGTAGGTCACTTTTAGATCTCGGAAATTGGTGTTTCAAAAAATAACTACCATTTTTCCCCCTTTATTATTTCTTAACTCGCTATGCAAACTGTTTTAAACGTCTATATATCAGTTTTAGTCCAGGCAACGAAGGCCAAAATTTGACGAATAGAGGAAAAAAATCATGTAGTTTTGAAATTTTACATAATCATAGCCGAGAGGGTCCTGAACAACATACTAAAAGTCCCCGCCCGTGGGGGGTGAGCGGGGGGCAGGGGGGCATTTAAGGGGGGCATTTTTCAGTTTTTATTAAATATCTTGAAAACTATCGCATTTAGAGAAAAAATTTGGAACACAAAATTAATCTACGTAAAATTTCCTACAAAAATGTATATTACATTTTGTTTGTACGATCATTAGTTTAGAAGATATAGGGAGATGAAATAACACATTTTCTTGAAAAATTCTTTTTTGCAATAGTAAAATCAACTAAAGTGTGCAATTAAAAGGGTTCTTGTCAAATATTTTCTAATGTAAAAAACAAATATATACATAGGGAATATGCAAGGATAATACAGCATGTTTTGTACGTTTTAAATAATTTTAAGGCTAGTAGGCGTAAGTGGTGGTTTGAGTAAAAATCCAGATGACGAAGACCCAAAATCGATCAACATTAAAAAAAAGTCCTTCTGGCTTATTCGGAAGGGTAGGTTGATTTCTTTTTCCTTATCAAGTATAGCCGTCATTTTGTTTCAAGATGGTGGCTACAAATTATTAATGCACTTGGTAGAAATATTGATGTAGGCTCACATGGATTTTTAAGCAAATCGGTTCATAAATACCTTTTTATGTGAATTTAAAAATTTCAAGTGTCCGGCGCTTGGAAACAAAATGGTGAGTTAAGTTGACGAATACATGAAATGTATTTGTGAGATAAGTCTACTGTACACATATAGTTCGAATTAATTCAAAATCTCAAAAGTCATCGTGTTGAAAAATTAAGTGACTGGCACTTCGATCAAAATAGCAGAGAAAGTTCCTCATCTAAAATATCGTTTCAAATTTGAAAATAATTTTTTTTTTGAAATTCTTTCAAAGAGGTTTAGTAAGTTGATAAAATGTTAGTTTTCTGCATTTCTAGCTTGTCTTAGCCTTAAAATAGCCTAATTTTTCCCTAAAAACGCATTAAAAAGATCCAGCAGCGCAGGTAAGGGATTTGGCGCCAAATTTGGCGACTTTTTCCCTATGGCGACTTTTTTGGCGACTTTTGGTGAGAAAATACTTATTATCGATATACCAAAGATGGACGCAATAACGTGATTGGTTCACGAGTTACGTGAATTTTCTAGATTTTTGTTGTTTGAATGACAAATTCATTTTTCAACTTTGATTTGAATTGATTAAGTATTTCTAAAGTTACCGTGATAACAAATTTTCCAGTGGCCGCCAGCTGGAAACAATACAGTGGAACAAGTTGCCCAGCAAACATATCCAAGATATTTGAAGCATAGGTTCACTGTCCAACTGTGATTTAAATAAGTGCCGTGTTTCAAAAGTTAATTTTATGGCATATTTTCAAGTGACAGTCTAAGTGGTTGCAACTTGGAAACAAAACGACAAAACAACTTGCCCGGAGAAATCATCCAGTATACTTGTATAAGTTCCTTGTCCAGTTCTAGTTCAAATTAAATCAGTATTTCAAAAATTATCGTCATAAGAAATTTTCAGGTGGCACCACTTGGAAAAAAAGTCGAGTGAGATGCCCAGCAAACTTATCTGAGATGTTTGAAGGATAAATCCACTACCCAAATTTGATGCGAATTGATTCTGTATTACTAAAGTTACTATATTGACAAATTTTCAAGTGGCAGCCACTTGGACATAAAATTGCGGATCAAGTCACCAAGTGAACTTATCCTAGATATTTGAACCATAAGTTCACTATCCAACTTTTATTTGAATCAGTTTAGTATTTTAAAAGTTATTGTGATGGCATATTTTCAAGTGGCAGTGTGAATTCAAGTGGCTGGAACTTAGAAACAACATGTCGGGACAAGTTGCCCAGAGAAAACATTCAAGATAATTATATGATAATATCACTGTCCAAATTTGGTTCGATTTGGAGTATTATTTCAGAAGTTATCGTGATTTTAAATTTTCAAGTGGGAGCCTGATTTCAAGTGGTCCCGCTTAACTTAAGATATCTGCCACTTTATAAAAATGGCGGATATAGTTTACTAATAAACTTCATTGAGATCCTTATGTTGTCTGTATTTACATCAAAATGCAAACAATTTCAGAATACGCTTTTTACAATATAAATTTGAAATTTTCAAGTGGTCTGCACTTGAAAACAAAATGGCGGAGCAACTTGGTTAACAAACTCATCTAAGATATTTATAAGATAAGTTAAGACACTGTTCAAATTTGGTTCCATTTCGAGTATTATTTCGGAAGTTATCATGGTTTTAAATTTTCAAGTGGTAGCCTGATTTCAAGTGGTCCCGCTTAACTTAAGATATCCGCCACTTTATTAAAAATGGCGAATAAAGATCATTTATAAAGTTACTTGAGACACTTGTATGATCTATGTATGCATCAAAATTAAAAAAAAAAAAAAAATCGGAATATGCTTTTTACAATTTGAATTTGAAATTTTCAAGTGGTCTCCACTTGAAACCAAAATGGCAGAGCAACTTGGTTAACAAATTCATCTAAGTTATTTATAAGATAAGTTAAGACACTATCCAAATTTGGTTCGATTTGGAGTATTATTTCAGAAGTTATTGTGATTTTAAATTTTCAAGTGGTAGAGTGATTTCAAGTGGCCCCGCTTAACTTATCTACCACTTTATTAAAAATGACGGATAAATTTCATTAATAAACTTCATTGAGACCCTTATGTGGTCTATATTTACATCAAATTTCAAACAAATTCGGAATACGCTTTTTACAATTTGAATTTGAAATTGTCAAGTGGCAAGACACTGTCTAAATTTGGTTCGATTTGGAGTATTATTTCGGAAGTTATAGTGATTTTAAATTGTCAAGTGGTAGCCTGATTTCAAGTGGTCCCACTTAACTTAAAATATCCGCCACTTTATTAAAAATGGCGGATAAACTTCATTAATAAACTTCATTGAGACCCTTATGTGGCCTGTATTTACAACAAAATTCAAGCAAATCTTGCTTTAAATATGCTTTTTGCAATGTCGGTTTGAAATTTTCAAGTGGCTGCCACTTGAAAAGAAAAAGTCGGAGCAACTTGGTTAACGAACTCATCCAAGATATTTATAAGATCAGTTCACTGTCCAAATTTGGTTCCATTTCGAGTATTATTTCGGGAGTTATCGTGATGACAAAATTTTCATTATAGATAGATAGATAGATAGATAGATAGATAAACGAAGTGATTGCAATAGGTCGATTTCTAAAGAAATCAACCTAATATAGTGTAGTTTTGAAATTGAGCACAGTTATAAGGTTAAGTTTCCTGAACAAAAAACTAAAAGTCCCCGACCGTTGTGGGTGAGCGAGGGGCAGGAGGGGCATTTAAAGGGGGCAATTTTCCGTTTTTATTAAATATCTTGAAAACTATCGCATTTAGAGAAAAAATGTCAATCACAAAATTAATCTACGTAAAATTTCCTACAAAAATGTATATTACATTTTGTTTGTACGATCAAAAGTTTAGAAGATATAGGGGGATGATATAACACATTTTCTTGAAAAATACTTTTTTGCAATAGTAAAATTAACTAAATTGTGGAATTAAAAGGGTTCTGCTCAAATATTTTCTAATATACAAAACAAATATATACATAGGGAGTAAGGATAATACAGCATGTTTTGTAAGTTTTAAATAATTTTAAGGCTAGCAGGCGTAAGTGGTGGTTTGAGTAAAAATCCAGATAACGAAGACCCAAAATCGATCAACATTAAAAAATATCGTGTAGCTTTGAAATTGAGCACAGTTATAAGGTTAAGTTTACTGAACAACATACTAAAAGTCCCCAACCCTATTCTGTGTTATTTATTTATTTTTTTTATGTTATTTGCAATAGTAATAATAACTATATTTCGTAATTAAAAAGGTTCAGGTTAAATATTTTTTACTCATACAAATAAATATTTGTATATAAATATTTGTATGTGTGTGTGTGCGCGCAATGCACCAAGTTTAAAGAGTGGAAGTCAAAATATACAAATCGAAAAATTCCACTTTTCTGTAAGATATCCGTAAAATACAAAGCAACGGCTATCACAAAGGATTGCATGGGGAAGCGAAACAAAGGGTTTTCGCTAGTACTGCAATAGAACGGAGCAAATTCTCCGAATTTTTATCGTTAAAGACTGAAAAAACATGTGGAAGATGTAACTAATGTGTAAAATGCAATACTTATATTTCAAATGTAAAGGTTAAACGAAGGGTAATGGACAGGTTTCGATAAGGATACCCCTTCGCTTTGTAATGAGTGTGCTCTATGACTTGTGAGAACGTTTGTTACATATTCTTATTTCATTTCTCTTACGTTTAGTGTGTATTTAATGTTTCTTCTGAATTTTTTGCGATTACTTAGTGTATCGATATGGCAAAAAATGTTTAATATGTGAAAATGATATAGTGATTGATGTATGCAACATAAATGAGAAAGGAATAGAGGGATTAGTAAAAGCGAGCATTTCAAGAAAAGATGGAAAAGATGGAATTTTTAGAGGTAGAAAAATGATTGTTCTGCATTCTTCTTGTAGAAAACATTACACAAGACCTCAGACAATCGCAAGAGACTTGAAACTATCTGAATCACGACAACAATCATCCATATACTTTAAAATAAATAGAGAGTAATCTAAATATTTATACTAAAATATTGTTAATTTTTTTAATGCATGCTTGCTATAAGTAATTTTAAAGTATTTTAATGTATCATAACATTCACATTTTATGTATTTTATATCTACTATCACTTACAGAGGATTTAAAGAAAACGCAACTTTTAGTATGTTGTTCAAGACACTTAACCTTATAACTGTGCTCAGTATCAAAGCTATAAGATTTTTTTTTGTTGATCGGTTTTGGGTCTTCGTTATCTGGATTTTTACCTAAACACCACATGCGCCTACTAACCTTAAAATTATTTAAAACGTACAAAACATGCTGTATTATCCTTACATATTCCCTATGCATATATTTGTTTTGTACATTAGAAAATATTTTATCAGAACCCTTTTAATTCCACAATTTAGTTGATTTTACTATTGCAAAAAAAAAAAAAAAAAGAATTTTTTAAGAAAATGTGTTATTTCGTTCCCCTATATCTTCTAAACTATTGATCATACAAACAAAATAGAATATACAATTTTTTTAGGAAATTTCACGTAGATTAATTTTGCAATTGAGATTTTTTTTTTCCTGTAAATGCGATAGTTTTCAAGATACTTAATAAAAACTGAAATGTGCCCCCTTTAAATGCCCCCCCCCCACCCATGATTAGGGACTTTTAGTATGTTATTCAGGACACTTAACTTTATAACTGTGCTCAATTTCTAAGCTACGCGATTTTTTTTTTTTTTTTTATGTTGATCGGTTTTGGGTCTTCGTTATCTAGATTTTTACCCAAACCGCCACTTGCGCCTGCTAGCCTTAAAATTATTTAAAACTTACAAAACATGCTGTATTATCCTTGCATATTCCCTATATATATATTTGTTTTTTTAGATTAGAAAATATTTGACAAGAACCCTTTTAATTGCACACTTTAGTTGATTTTACTATTGCAAAAAAGAATTTTTCAAGAAAATGTGTTATTTCATCTCCCTATATCTTCTAAACTAATGATCGTACAAACAAAATGTAATATACATTTTTGTAGGAAATTTTGCGTAGATTAATTTTGTAATTGACATTTTTCTCTAAATGCGATAGTTTTTAAGATATGTAATAAAAACTGAAAATTGCCCCCCTAAAATACCCCCGCTTACCCCCCACGGGCGGGGACTTTTAGTATGTTGTTCAGGACCCTCTCGGCTATGAGTGTGCAAAACTTCAAAACTATACGATTTTTTTTTCTATTTTTCCTATTTTGAGTGGACTTATCCAGATTTTTACTCAAACCGCCACTTGCGCCTACTAGCCTTAAAATTATTTAAAACTTACAAAACATGCTGTATTATCCTTGCATATTCCCTATGTATATACTTGTTTTTTACATTAGAAAATATTTGACAAGAACCCTTTTAATTGCACACTTTAGTTGATTTTACTAATGCAAAAAAGAATTTTTCAAGAAAATGTGTTATTTCATCTCCCTATATCTTCTAAACTAATGATCGTACAAACAAAATGTAATATACATTTTTATAGGAAATTTTACGTAAATTAATTTTGTAATTGAAATTTTTTCTCTAAATGCGATAGTTTTTAAGATATTTAATAAAAACTGAAAATTGCCCCCCTTAAATGCCCCCCTGCTCCCCGCTCACTCCCCACGGGCGAAGGCTTTTAGTATGTTGTTCAGGACCCCCTCGGCTATGAGTATGCAAAATTTCAAAATTACACGATTTTTTTCTTCTATTTTTCCTATATTGACTGGACTATTTGTCAGGCGTCTACTTCGTTAGGTCAATTTCATGTTTTCTGATCACATTTTTAAAAAAATGTATATTCTAATATGTGAAATAGTGGGTAGTGGAAGTAGTGTGGTTGCTTCATACTTTTTTTTTTTTTTTTTTTTTAATTTATTTTTATTTATTTATTTATTTTTTTTGTCGCAGATTTATGGATAGATAATTTTTTTAATGGTCAAAATATGTTCAGGACACCTGAAATTGTGTAAATATATTGAAAGCTAGAAGGTGAAAGGTTTTGAATCCAATATTTTATTTCATCTTGTACAAAGAAAAAAGTAAATAGGAGGATATTTCTACCAATCATAAAGGCTTCGAAAATTTTTACGAATCCAGTATTTTTTTTTTTTTTTTCTTATAAATACAGAACAAGGTTCACTATATCAATAACTTCAGTTTGTGGTTGTACTTTTCGCACTTCTTCTCGAAAGGGGGGGGGGGGAAGAAAAAGGACAAAGGAGATCAAATGTGAGTAATTTCTAATACAAAGCTTGCAGGAAATGGGAGCAATTGTTTATAAAATTATTTCCAAGCGAAGAAACCACATTATTAGTTACACTTTACACTCAAAGATTTCGCGCCTAATGACGTAAAGGTGCAGCTGACCTTTTCAGAATGATACATGGACACTGATTATAATTTATAAGCGTTTTTTAGAATTACGATAAAGATAAATCACGTAGATGTATTTGTATATAATACAAACTTATTTTAAAGTTATATATAATATTTTAAAATGTTAAAGGTTTTCGCTTATTATAAGATATGCATATGCAATTTTCAGAAATAAGTTCTAGATTAAAAAAAAAAAAAAAAAAACCTGGAGTGAAACAACTACACGACTTTCATTACTTACCGTTGCATGTATTATATGCATTTTTTTGGAGATAATATAATCAGAAGACATAAAATTAAACTAAAAAATTTGACACCTAAAAATATTCTGGTAAGATAAAGCTTATACACATGTAAAGATATATAAAATAGATTTACATAACGAATTTAACTAGTATGTTGTGGCCACCACGAGACTTTCTTCTATATTTTCCTATACAAATTCACTCAGTAACAATAATTAAAAAAAAAAAAGTGGGACTTTGACAAAATTTTGGGTAAAATGTGAAAATTATTCTAAGTTTGTCAGAACACGGAAACCGTGGGAGTTTGATTAAATTAAGGGGAGAAAAAAAAAAAAAAAAAAAAAAAAGTGGGACTGACAAAATTTTGGGTAAAATGGGAAAATTTGTTAAAGTTTGTCAAAACACGGAAACCGTGGGACTTTGACAAAATTAGGGGAAAAATGCAAAAATATGTTAAAGTTTGTCAAGACACGGAAACCGTGGGAGTTTGATAAAATTAAGGGGAGAGAAAAAACAAAAACAAAAGATTTTTTTTCTAAGTTTTTTTTCGTAAAAAGTAAAAAAAAATCGATAACTTTGTTTTAAATTATCACAGATTTATAGTTCAACCATTCATTTTAAAGGTACTGACGAGACCTTTCGAAAAATACCCATCTTGAAAATGTTTGCCCTATATCACCCTGTTAAAAATTTAGAAAAAGCGGGATGGCAACGCAACCTGTAAGACGATTTTTACCAAAAGTTGATAGGCACTAATTTATGTCAAGGTGCAACTACATACCAATTTGTATGAAATTGTGTGCAGTAGTTCCAGAGATACAGTTGCCACAAAATTTTGTCACACACACACAGCCAGAGACAGACATACAGACATTTTCTAAAAATGGTAAAATCGTGTTCTACAGCTCTCAAAACGTGTAAATCCATCAAAAACCCGAAATCGAAAATTTTTACGAATCCAATACTTTCTTCTATTGAAGATAGAAGAAAGTAAAAATGGTCAAATCGTGTTCTACAGCTCTCAAAACGTGTAAATCCATCAAAAACCCGAAGTCGAAAATTTTTACGAATCCAATACTTTCTTCTATTGAATATAGAAGAAAGTAAAAATGAAAAATGAATTCAGAAGACCTCAAAACTCATAGAAACACAAAAATGTCAAGTTTAAATTTTTCCATGATAATATTGTTCGTATATAATATATGATCGGAAATTAATTATATGTATTCTTTCATCATCCGTAATTTTATAAAGTTAACGAATCGCTCTTTTATTTAATCAGTCACAATACTTTTGTTAAAAGTCTGTTTAGCGCGTCCTTTAAGCATTTATTTATTACGAAATCCAAATTTATCAATTATTTTTTTTACTTTCTTCTATATTCAATAGTTATTCAAATAAAGTTATTGATTTTTCTCATTTTTTTTTCTTCTATATTCAATAGAAGAAAGTATTGGATTCGTAAAAATTTTCGACCTCGGGTTTTTGATGAATTTACACGTTTTGAGAGCTGTAGAACACGATTTGACCAGTTTTAGAAAATGTCTGTCTGTCTGTCTGTCAGTCTCTCTCTCTGTGTGTGTGTGTGTGACAAAATTTTGTGGCAACTGTATCTCAAGAACTACTGCACAGAATTTCACAAATTGGTAGGGACCAACTAAATACCAAGTTTAGTAAAATTTCGTTAAAAAAAAAAAAAAAAAAAAAAAAAAAAACGATTTTTTTTCTAAGTTTTTTTTTGTTAAAAGTAAAAAAATTCGATAACTTTGTTTTAAATTATCACAGATTTATGGTTCAGCCATTCGTTTTAAAGGTATTGACGAGATCTTTCGAATGATACCCATCTTCAAAATTTAACCCCCGGGGGGGTTCTTACCGATGCCCCCCCATGCACAATTTTTTTTCCTAGTTAACTACTACTATTATCAATAAATCATATTAATTTTACAATCACAAGTTTAAAATAACTCTCATTATGCCCATTTATACGGAATTTTGTCCTATGCTGCCATGTTAAAAATTTGCATAAAAGGTGATCACAGCGCCACCTGTTGAGCTATTGATCCCCAAATCATCTGGCCACCAGTTCATGTCAGGGTGCAACTTAATACCAAGTTTGGTTAAATTTCATTCATTGGTTCGTGAGATACAGCGTCCACAAAAAAATGATACAGACAGACACACAGACACACAGACAGACAGACATTTTCTAAAAACTATCAATTCGTGTTCAGGACGTCCCGAAACGTGTAGATCCATCAAAAAACGGAGGTCGAAAATTTTCGCGAATCCAATACTTTCTCTATATTACATATAGAAGAAAGTAAAAATAGTAAGAAGAAAAAAATCGGTTTAGCCGTTTTACGAAACATTAATTTCCGATATCTAAAACTAATCTACCTAATCAGGATGACTGCTAATTTACCTTTAATAACCGCGTTATACATAAGAACGGATATCTAAAATGGATTTATGTAACAGTTTTCAAGAAAATCATTAGAGCCGTTTTTAATATACCGACTTTTGCCAAAAGTTGGCATACTCAATTATTGACTTGAAAACAATAATTACATACAAAAGGATATTTAAAAGGGAGTTAATATGGCGAGTATGAAAAACATTCTTACAGTCGTTTTTAGAGGAACACACTTGTGTTCCTGACGGTTCCTAGTTGAGAGACTTGAAATTGAGCTAATTATACAGGACTCTTATCAATTTTCCTCCATACTAGCCAACTATATCATTCGAAAGGACATTGAATAGAGTGTTTGTATAGCAACTTGGAAGAAAATGTTTAGAGTCGTTTTTGTGATACAGACTTACGATACCTATTCCGGTTTTCCAATTTTCACCAAAATTTGGAAAATTCATCTGTACACCAGGCCAGTCTCAATTCTGAAGTTTCGTAGTTCTATCTTTATTAGTTTCGGAGATATGATAGTCAGAAGATTCCCCAAAAATATATATATACATACACACGCACACACTGACCAATTGCCAAAAATTACTTTTTTGGACTTAGGAGACCTTAAAACATGTAAATCAGGTGAAAACTCGATATCGAGTTTTCGGACCGAATACAATACTTCTTACAATTATTAATTACGGTAGTCAGGTAATGGAAGTAAAAAACCATAACAAAAACTTTCTTCTATATCATCTATATAACAGCGTCATTTACTGTCTAACGAGCGCCCAAATGTTTTATGATAGTTTCTCACAAGGAAAATTTCGACTATATATGTAACTTGGTGCGATTTTAACCATATGGAAAATAACTAATAATAAGAAAAATTGTTTGACATAATCATAACTATAATTGATGTAAACTAGAGTCCTGCGTATTGATTTTTTTGCGCTAGATTGAGTCATTTTTTTCTGTAAAATTCATAAAATTTAAATTTTTTATTTCAAAACTCTAGAAAAATAAAATGACAGACTTCCATTTTCGACTATAAATACTATAAACATCTCATTTCAAAGGAACAGATTTGATATCTGTCGTCCATGGCAAAATAATAATAATAATAATAAAAGATGGCAAAATTATCTCACGAACATATTTAATTCCTTTCAAAAATCATGGTTATTTTAATAAAGTATATTAAGAGAGCAATCAGTAATATATGAAACAATATTTCGTACAATATATACGCATTATGAAAATATTCATCTGGCATGTATGTTTCCGCATTACGTTTTAATCGCCAAATACACAAAATGCGGAGGACGAACGGATATCAAATCTATGCCCATTCCGTTTCTAGAGTTTTGAAATTTAAAATTAAAATTTTGTCAATTTGACAGCAAAATAACTTAATCTGACACATGTGCACGATAACTAATTTGTAATTATACTCAAATATGGAGATTAAAATCGGGAAATAATTTTCCTCGATTTTTAATAATTTTTTACAAAACTTGGGGGCTCTGCCCCCTGCTCGCTTTACTCACCAACCCCCGAGGGAGGCTTCGCCTCCCCCCAACTCACTTTACTTATTAATACATGCAGAGCTCTGCCCGCTAATTCTCGGCTTTCTTTCACTATAAAGGAATATTAATAGTGCATACTACAAGTCAAAAGCAGAAAATTATGGAAATCCTCATATTCAATGTCAAATTTATATATATAATATTTATATATATATATATATATATATATATATATATATAATTTTTTTATAGAAAGAAATTCATAATATCTAGACCATTTTGCATTACAACTTTAGAATATGACCCTTTTTATTTATTTTTTACAACCTTAGATACGGACCGCGGTACTCCAGGCGGTAAATCACCGAGCTCGTTATTGGAAGATTTCGGGCTCGGTTCTCAAGCCGGCCAAAGACAACACCCCCTACCAGGTGTTGCCAAAGACCGTCTTGTATACTAATGGTGGCTGGTGCACGTAAAATATGTCGTGGCCGCAATATCCTCCATGTTCCCATCAAAATTATGCCTCTGGGGGCCACCGAAGCGGGGTAGCCATCCCCTTCGTATAGTACCAAAACTGTGGTGGCATGTCTCCGGAACATCCGTACGGGTGCGTCCCAGACCGTCGCCAATTATCCATAGAGCAGGAATGGTGCGACGTCAAACACAGCCTACCTAATTATCTACCTACCTACAACCACGAATCCTATTTTAATTTTCCCGGATAAGAAAATTAATTTTCTTAGAAAAAAAGTTGATATTTATTTTCTTCCTTTTTTACATCCATGGTTTCGGGCCGCGATACTCTAGTCGGTAAAGCACCGAGCACGTAATCGGAAGATTGCCGATTCGATACTTGAGCCGGCCAAAGACCGTCGGGTACACTAATGGTGGCTGGTGTACATAAAATCTGTCGTGGCCGCAAAGTCCTCCATATTCTTATCCACACTATACCTCTGGGAATCACCAAAGCGGGGGGAGGATCCCCTCCGTGAAGGATCAAACTTGTGATGACATGCCTCCGGAACATCTCTAGGGGTGCGTCCCAGACCGACGCTAATTACCCATAGCGTAGTACTAGTACGACGTTAAATCCAACCTACCTACCTACATACGTACAGCCATGGATAATATATTTTCCTGTGTAAAATGACTTCATGACAGAAGAACAACGGCACTGGGAGAAACTTTTTTCAAAATGGCATATAGAGTACCTTCATAAACTTGTCGTTTTTAGTTAATAATGCTTTTAATTAAAATGATAGAAATTTCTAAGCAGCTGAAATGTCTTCCTTGAAGTATTGGGAACATATTGATACCTCTCATGACGCGAAGAACCCTGCCCTCCGCTAGAAGATGCTGTCGCAGACACAAAAATTTGACGCCAGTGACAGTTACTTTTTTTTTAATATATAGAGAAATCCTATGGACGATTAAGAAAATTTTTTAATTAGCCACAATGACGGTCAATGACATCACACTTCGCTTGCGTATACCTTCTGTATATATAAGAAGAAAGCATAAGATTTGAAAAAACTTTTGGTTTTCGGTTTTCGATGAATTTACAGACTGAGATTTCCTTGCATTTGAATTAACTGAAATTGACTGCTTATTTTTAAAAAGTGGAGCTATTACTATCTTCTGCATCTATCAAAGAAAAAATTGAGATTTTCTGTTTTCGCTGAATTTACGTGTTTTGAGATTTCCCTGCGTTTCAATTAACTGAAATTGACTACTTATTTTGAAAAAAGGGGATTTATTACTAGCTTCTACATGTATATGAAGAAAGTAGAAGATACAGAAAAATTTCGATTTCCGGTTTTCAATGAATTTACACGTTTTGAGAATTCCTGTCATTTTTATTAACTGAAACTGACTACTTATTTTTTAAAAAGTTGGTTTATTATTCTATCCTCTGCATATATAAGAAAAAAGCATAAGATTCAGAAAATTTTTAAATTTTCGGTTTTCGATGAATTTACACTTTTGAGATTTCCTTGCATTTTTATTAACTGAAACTGACAACTTATTTTTAAAAAAGTGGATTTATTATTCTATCCTCTGCATATATAAGAAAAAAGCATAAGATTCAGAAAAATTTTAAATTTTCGGTTTTCGATCTATTTACACGTTTTGAGATTTCCTTGCATTTTTATTAACTGAAATTGAGTACTTATTTTTTAAAAAGGGGATTTATTATTCTGTCTTCTGCATATATATAAAAAGAAAGTATAAGATGCAGAAAAAGTTTAGATTTTCGGTTTTCGATGAAGTTACACGTTTTGAGATTTCCTAAACATAATTCGATCTTGTTTAGAAAATACCTGTCTTTTTGCGTTCGAACACTGTACTTTATGAACCATTGAACTCAATTTAAACCGAACTTGATATTTGGTTGGACCTTGGTTTGAGTTAGTGCCGATCAGCTTTTGGGTTATATCACCGAACATTGCGATTACCTCTCATTTCAGAAAACGCTCAGCATTTACAGCTACAGCATACCAAACTTAGTAAAATATATTAAATAAAACATTGCTGATTCACTTTGAATATACACTAACCAATTGCCTCACTTTTCTGGACTCGAGGTACATGTCATCAGGTCAAAACTGGATATCAAAACTAAATTTTTGGCTGAATACAATATTTCTGATTGTAGATATATATTTATAGATTTTCTGAGATATATTAGATGATATAACAATTAATATATATGATTTTTTTTTCGATATAATTATAATAGCAGGCTTCGGTAATAGCTAGCTATATTTAAATGAATTTATTTATTTTTTAATGAATCACAATTTTTTTTTTTTTTTTTAATATATGTATATATATCACTTTATAAATAAAAACTAAAAAGAAAATTCCATTGAAATCACCCTGAACCTCGTTTCGGGTAACCTCTACCAACGGCATCGTTACTCCCCCCCCCCCTCCCTTCGCGTTCTATCGGATCCAGATTTCCACTGCGCATGCAGAATCGTCTTTTCTGGACACTTCAATTTGGATATTTATCGGTTTACAAGTTGATCTGCTATTACAATTTAAAAATGGCTTTATCTCAGCATCCATTGAACATTTTAGTTATGGCACCATGTAATTTATAGCACTCGCACTGTCTACTATATTACCATATGATTAATAATATAACTGGTATGTTGTGGCCACCACAAGACTTTCTTCTATATTTTCCTATACAAATTCACTGACTAAAAATGATTTATTAAAATTATTATTTAAAAAAAAATATCTTCCATGATAATGCAGACGATTTCTATATCAGAAAAGTAGTATAACAGTAAATATCCAAAAAAAAAAGTCTATTTTATTCTCAATAATAATAATAATAATAATTACGATTTTTTTTTCAAATTTTTTTTTTCTTTAAAAGTAAAAAAAAAAAAAAAAAAAATCGATAACTTTGTTTTACATTATCACAGATCTATAGTTCAACTATTCGTTTTAAAGGTATTGACGAGACCTTCCGAAAGATACCCATCTTGAAAATTTACTCCGCCCGGGGGAGGGCGACGCCCCCAAATGCACAATTTTTTCCCCTTAGTTAACAACTACTTTTATCAATAATTCATATTAATTTTACAATCAAAAGTTAAAAATAACTCTCATTATGTACATTTATACGAAATTTTGTCCTATACTGCCATGTTAAAAATTTAGAAAAAATGCTATCACAGCGCCACCTATTGGGCGATTGATCCCTAAATCTAATCAGCACCAGTTTATGTCAGAGTCCAACTAAATACCAAGATTGGTTAAATTTCGTTCATTGGTTCGTGAGATACAGCCTCCAAAAATTTGTGATACACACACACACACACAGACATTTTCTAAAAGCTATCAAATCATGTTCAGCACATCCCAAAACGAGTAAATCCATCGAAAACCGGAGTTCGAAAATTTTCACGAATCCAATACTTTCTCTATATTACATATAGAAGAAAGTCCCCCCTCCCCCCCCGGGAGGGATAAATTTTCAAGATGGGTATCTTTCGAAAGGTCTCGTCAATACCTTTAAAACGAATGGTTGAATTGTAGATCTATGATAATTCAAAACAAAGTTATCGATTTTTTTTTTGTTGTTGTTACTTTTAACGAAAAAAAAAAAAAAAAAAAAAAAAACTTTTGAAAAAAAAATATCGTAATTTTTATTTATTTATTTATTTATTTTATTTATTGAGAATTAAATGGAACTACTTCTCTAATATGGAAATCGTCTGCATTATCATGGAAGAAAATTTTTTTCATAATAATTTTAATAAATTATTTTTACTGAGGGAATTTGTATAGGAAAATATAGAAGAAAGTCATGTGGTGGCCACAACATACTAGTTTAGTTAAATTAATAATATCAGACTTCAAGTATAATTATAAAGTATATTTTCTTTGAAAAAAATTTCACTGTTACGTATTTCGCCGGTATAACTAAAGAAAGCCTGAACTGGGCTGAAAATAGTATAAAGTACTTGGTCGGATCGAGCTACTCTATTAAAATACATATAAATAGATTAGAATAAATGAGCAAAGTTATTTGATGTCATGTGAAAATGGAAAATAAAAAAAAAGAAAAAAGAAAAAAAGAAACACAAAAATTAAAAAAAAGAAAGAAAGAATCAAAACAAAACAAAGCTTCGATGAAACCGCAATAAGGACGTGGCTGATTTTTGATTTATTCTTCCAAAAAGTCAATGATTCGTCAGTGAATCTGTTAATCTTCTCCACCTCCTGTCAAAACCACGTGGGACACTTTTTATCTGTTTTCAGCCGGCATCGGAATTTTTTTTAAGTGAAGAAGGCCCAGGAGGAAATCTGAGGGGATTTGTGCCCAGAAAACAAAAGAAAATCCATAAAAACAATCTGTTTCTGTTTCTGTTTCTTTTCTTTTTTTTATTTTTCGCAATATTTCTTTTATTTTTTACATATTCCAGCTTCCAGTTTCTCATTTTCTTACCAAAACACCCCAAATAATAAAAATTATGCAGTGAAATTTTTTCAAAATGTTGGTGAGTGGAGTAAAATCTCAAAGCCTTCGCAAGAAAAATTGACTGATTCACTCTTCGACGTGATGTTTGCTTTCAGTAATTCCCACCTTAAATGTTTTGGGCAGTAAAACATGAACAGTAAAATATCCTCCTTTGACACGTGTTAAAGATTACCACGCAAAATCACCACCGTCAAGAACACCGAAGTTCACTCTCTTATCGCAAAACTTGTACTAAAGGTAGACAATGACTAACGACTACAAGAAAAATAACCTTTAACATGTGTCAAAGCAAGAGATTTTACTGTTCTGATTTACTGTCCAAAACATTTAATGTGGGAGTTATTGAAAGCAAACTTCGTACAGTGAATCAGTCAAACTTTCTTGCAGGGGCTTTGAAACTTTACTCCACTCACCAACATTTTGAAAAAAAATTTCATTGTATAATTTTTATTATTTTGGGTGTTTTGGTAAGAAAATGGCAAACGGGAAGCTGGAATATGTAAAAAAAATAAGAGAAATATTGCGAAAAAGAAAAAGAAACAGAAACCGATTGTTTTTATTGATTTTCTTTTGTTTTCTGAGCACAAAGCCCCTCAAATTTCCTCCTTACTACAAATGTTCGTGTTTTAGAACTTTCTACCTCTGTAGCTCTTTAGGTCAGAAGACATTTAACGTTTAAAATAATCATCGGTCCTCTCCAAATCAAACTGATGGATATAAAATTACCAAACAATGATAAAAATGAGGGAGGGGGTGTATCTAGAAAACGGTGGGTGATTGGGCAAAATGGTGGTCATATTCGGATTCAGGAGGTTATTTTGCATAAGAATACGCTGAAATGGTGTCAGAGGCAATTTTCATGCCGATCAGCGTCATATATTTTCAAAATATCTGTTGTAAAAGTAAAAAAAAAAAAAAAAAAAACTGAAAGAAAAATCGGGATTAAGTTTAACATTTGAAGGCAAAGGCATCTTTATCTATCTGTAATGAATCCTTAACAGCCTTTTTCGATACTTTTTTCTTTTTTATTGTTGAAATTTTTTATTTTTTCCAAAGCTTACTTTAGAGAAAAATGAATAATTATTATTAAAACAAAACAAAAAAAGAAATATTTACGGTAAACTTATGTAAAATTTGATCAATATTCGATAATGGACATGCCCTTCAAATTTTAAGTTTATTTTTTTTATTTCTTTGGAAATTATACGCAAATGAAAAATCATCGTTTAGAATTTGTTGAGGAGTCCTCATCCTCCCCCCTCGTAGTATTGTAAACTACATTCTACAATCTACATCGCATGTTTTAAAGTAATGTTTTCTCTTTCCTTTAAGTATGCGCGCCATCCTGTTTAGTTATTGAAAACAGTTTCGTTAAACAGGTTGTGAAATGATAAGAAAAATGCTAGGGGTCAGTGAGGTGAAAATCGATCCCTCGGTTTGGTGAGTGATGAGATTCAGAGAGAAGAGAAAAATTTATAGATAAAGATAAAACAGAGGATTCTGATTAAGAATTTTAAAAGAAGACATATACATATGTACGCTTGTCTGTATATTTCTTACAGAAGGGTTACTTTCATAAAACTGGACGAAATTATTATTACATAAATTAGCCGTTTCTTTCAGAATTTTTTATTTTTTTTCAAAAGTTATCTTTATCGGCTGCTTCTTTATATTTATGTCTCTCTAACTTTTATTAGAGAGAGAGAGAGAGGGGTGGGGGGGGGGGGGTTGTTAACCGAAAAAAAAAGAAATCACTGAAACAATGTTACGCGGAAAAGTCTCCCGGAAAAATTGTGCAATCTTCTTCATAAATGAAAAAATCGGCTTTTTAATAACTTTCATTTTTTAAAATTGTTTCTTCTATTTCCGTTTAGATGTAGCAAAAATATTATTACTATTACTATTATTACTATTATTTTCAGATTTTTAATACGTACGAGCGAGAAAAGACTGCCAAGCGTGCAATACCCACAATATTTTTTTAAATAACTAATTAAATTATTTAAAGTGATTTTTGCATTACTTTCAAATTCTTAATACATAACAATGAGGAAAGTTGTCTTTTATTAGGAAATACTCTATTTTTCTTTTCAATTCTGTTCTATATATATCATTCTTATTATTTTTGAAAATGTATTATAATTGTCCCCGACCACCCTCTAATATATATGTATATATAATGCAATGTTTGAAAAGGTTTTCGATACATATATATTGAACAATATATCTTTGCTATTCTTAGCTATATTGTTTTACGAAATCTTGCAGCTCTCTCTCTGCTTTAAAGAAGTACATGCTTCCTGACCCGATAATACTTCTAATTTTAAGCATTTTTTATTCCAATTAATATTCCTGTGGTCCTTTATTTATTATTTATTTATTTATTTTTATTTTTTTTTTTTACTTTTGAACTGGATTCTTAATTCCTGAATCACTTTTAAGACTTTTAATGAGTTCCGTCATCCATTTTGTACGTCAATACGTCCTTT
Organism: Salticus scenicus; assembly: GCA_963930645.1. Taxonomy (NCBI): domain Eukaryota; kingdom Metazoa; phylum Arthropoda; class Arachnida; order Araneae; family Salticidae; genus Salticus; species Salticus scenicus. The sequence continues at coordinate 324,218,180 of OZ005652.1, read as the reverse complement.
TACTCATGTGGGTGTAATTAATTTAAATTGGTTTTGACTCTTACTGGATCTATATGAATTGCAACATTTCTGTGCTAGTTTTTGTACTGTGTTACAATCAGTTTTATTTTTGTTGTGTTGGTTTTAGCGTGTATCTATTAAATGCTATAATTTTAAAGTCAAAATTTATTACAATATCTATCATTTATATATATATATATATATATTTATATTAATATTATTATTATTACTTTGAGTGGAAAAAAAATTGAAACGAAAAAAAAATATATATATATTACTTTAAGATTACGTAATAAAAATTAAGATACGTAATAGCTAGAAAAGCAATATTAAACATTATGCCTAATCTATTTTTTTTCGATCAATTAACATATTTTGTCTTGTATCATATCAATTAATCCAGGATAAAATATGAAAAAAAAAAAAAAAAAAAACTAAAAATTACCTAAAACACAGATAGTTTATTACTTTCATATTTTTAATACGCGATATCGAGCAAAAGTTGTCTTTTATAATAATAAATTATTTCATTGTGTAAATAAATCAAATATGTTTTTAAATTTTTGTCGTAGTGCATTTTTTAAAGCAATCTGCATTTAAAAAATAAAATGAAATAAAATGAAATAAAATAGTTATCAATATGTGCCCTTTTTCATTACTCATCATATTGTAGCTATGAAGATATTAGACAGTCATAAAAATTTTCATCCTGGGTTTTTTTAAAGATTTCTACATGCTTTGAGGTGGTGTGAGGAATTTAAAAATCATAAAACTGATATGGTTTCAGTTTTTTTGGCTCGTTTGTGTGCTTGTTAATTAGCATGTATACACGACATCCCAAGAACTTTTTTTTTTCCTCAAGAAATTAGAAACTTCTTATACATTCAGAAATTAAAAACAAATCCATTTTTATTATCGATTTTAATGAATTTTAATTTAAAATAAAACTTTAAAATACTTGAATTTTTATATTTGAATATATACATATATAAATAATAATCGGTTATTATACATAAAAGCTAAGCAACAGATACAATATCACTGAAACCACATAGACCAATAAGAATGAATTTATGTATATATATTATAAAAGCACCTATTAATACATACATACATATAAATAAATGTCATAAATCACCATTTTAACTCATAGAATATATGATTGATTTAGTTCTTATAAATTGAATTTATAAGTATCAGTAATTATAAAGTAAATTTTTTCACTTAATAAGACGGAAAACTCGAATGAAATATTAACAATTGTTGTATGGGTAGAAAATATTTCGAGAAATATTACTCCATTATTTGCTGACGTTTCGAAATTCACCATCACATTTTTTTCACAGTTTTTTTTATAGTTTTCACATTCACAATTTTTTTTTATTATTATTCTTTATTTATTTATTTATTTATTTTTACGCATATAAAATGCTGAGGTGCCATTACCTTCTTTCGAAAAATAAACGAGAACAACAGTGAAAATAAATATGCGGCGCATAGATTACAAACATTTTCAAACACTGTACATACACATCTGTAATTATTCCATCTGTACACACGCGTAGTTTACTCATCAAATTTAACGTATTTGCCTTCATGATGACACTTTATAAAACATTTAGTTTACAAATATGTATATATATTATATATATATATATATATATATATATATATTTTTTTTTTTTTTTTTTTTTTTCCTTTCTTTCTTTTTTCTTTTTTCTAATTTCTAAACGGTTTGAAATTTATATCATTTTATTTTCAAAATTATTGTTATAGAATTTTCAAATTAAACGATGAGAAAATACTTTCCGTGGATGGTCTTTCTAATGGTTCTTAGTTCCTATTCATGCAAGTTTTGGAGAAAATCACGAAAAAATCCGAATGGCTGTAACAATGAATGCTACTTGTGTTTGAACATGACACCTTACATTTACCAGATTTGTTAGTAGATCAACTCAGCCATTAGTGGGTCTGGTTGATAATGTAAATGAAATATGAAAGGTTAAAAAATTTGTTTTATTTGAAATTCATTCTTCGATTAAATTCGTTAGTATCAATACACCAATATATTTTCAAGCACTACTAACTTTACACGATTTTGGTTGAAGTTTAAGTTTCTTAAAAGCTAATTTGTTATTTTCGATGACTTGTAATTTAGTTTCAATATTAATGCTAGGTTTCGTTTTTCGTTCTAAAAAAAAAAAAAAAAAAAAAAAAAAGAAATGCATGCGTCAATATGTAGATTAATGCCAATTCTTTGCGCAAATCTACATCTGCGTGCGACATCCTCCTTGCATATCTATTGAAATATCTTCAGGCGAACTTCGGAGAAAACCATGAAAAACTCGAATGGTTAGGCAAACATGCAGGGCCATGCTTAGTTAGACAGATGCGAAAAGTGCGGTCACACTAGGCCAGAAAATATAAGGAGTCGCAAATATTTGTTTCTTTTCCCTGGAATACTGCATCATATTACTTTTATTTAGAAAAGAAAAAAAAAAAAAAAAAGAAAATTCAAAAATTAGGCTATTTGAATAAAAAAAAATAAAAAAAAAAAAAAAACACTACTTAGAAATGTAATCTAAAAATAATCTTTATTAACACTTTCCAACAAAGTATTTAAGATTTTGTCTCTCCGTATGCTCCTGCTTTAATTTTCCGTTAATATTTTTAGAATGGGTTGAAAATGACAGGAATAGAGCAAACGTTATCGTATGCATAAACTCACAATAGAATTTTGAATCGCTATCATCTGAGAGAGGGCATTCCTTTAAAGTATATATTAATAACTTTACACTCTGTACAACGTAAAGAAATTGTCATAAATTATTCATATTTACAAAATACACCTACTTTTTTTCTAAGAATACGACAAAGTAAGTACTTATGATTGTTTACAGTCTCCCAAAATAAAATTCAATTACGTTATGGGATTCCATAGAAATTACTTAATGAAAAAATTCTGTAATGCTACTCTTTTATTTTTATTATTATTTGGGGGGAATGGGGGAGGGGCATGTAAACAGTCTACTTTATACTTTCCTTTTACAAATTAAGTTTTAAAGATAGTTTTTGTGAAACTTCTTCACCTACAGTTGAAAAATAAAATAAGAACATAAAAATGTAATGCTGTAATAGAAATGAAGAATATAGGGGTTCGTAGTGTAATTTAGTTTTTTTTAAGGTTCATGTGTGACAGATCTACAATGAAGTGATGATTGTTTATTGCAGTGAAAGTTTTATGGGTATATTCTAATGGAAACACTGTATATGAATGTGATAGCTGTCATACGACACTGTTCTGTAGTGTAAAAATTATTTTTAAACTAGCCACATGTCTCTCATAGACAGGGCCGTTGACGGGGGGGGGGGGGCACAGGGAACAACTGCCCAGGGGCCCGGGAGTTGGGGGGGGGGGGTACAAACAGAACAGAAGTGACAAAAATCTAAATTTTAAAATATGAAGTTTCACTTTTTTTTCTTCTTAAAAAGTATGTACTTTCCACAATTCTAAAAACATGGAAAAAGGAGCAAGAAATTTATATAAGAACCGCTTAGCAGTCGTAAATACTAGCGGCGATAATGAGCCCGCGTTGCGGCGAGACTTAGGTCCTAAAAGGGATAGGGGAGCGATATTATTTTTACCTATGTTTTTACCTGGGCGGGGGGGGGGGGGCTAAGTGCTGCCTCTGGAAGTAGATGCAGGAAGGGTATTACTCATAGACAAATAAGATGTGGAATAATAAGTAAGCCTCATTTCCTTTTCTTTAATCGTTTCTTTAACGCATTTCACATTTGGAAAACCATTAGTATCAACTACTCAGAATTGAGTGGGTAAACTGTTGCTAGGAAAATTTCGCAATCAGTCAAAAAAATAAAATAAAATAAAATAAATAAAACGAAGGAACAAGGCCAAAGAATTCCGAGTAGAATAGGAAAAATATTTCGTACGTGCAGAACTTCCTTCGAAAGTTTCTAGTCAACTCGTTACACTGCACGTATCCAACCTGATATATTCAAAGAAATTTCTAATTGGAAGGACGTTTTTGGTGTTTGGGAATAAGGCCGATTGGCTGTACTAGGGTCCAAGACCGGAAAGGGAATGCCTTATGTGGAGGTTTTTCTAAGGAGTCGTAGCCCGTATTTACACAAGTTTCGTAGAAAACCACGAAAGACTCCGAACGGATAGATCGACGAGTGCGACCTAGGATCGAACCCGGCACCTCATGTCTACCAGCTATGAGCGCAGAACCGCTCAGCCGCTGGTGGGCTTCTAATTGGGATGAGAGCGACCAAATAAATGCACAAGAACTATAACTGGCCGGATATTGATAAAAAGTTACATAGATGCAATGCAAGATAAAGATTTACTAAAAATGCAAAATTGTTGAGAAAGTATGAAGTAAAAATCACAAGTAAAAAATAATAATAAAACACTGAATTTCATTTATAAAATTTTAGAGGAAAATTTAAAGCATCGTGAAATATACAGTGACCATTTTTTTCTTTTTACGCGCACGCAAGATGAGAAGACATTAATAATAATAATAATAATAGAAATTCACTAGGGTTTAATTAAAAATATGCCTAAAATTTATAGAAAATAGGATTTTATTTTTAGACAAAACTTAACTTGAAATTTTTTATTTAATTGAGAAATGAAGTTATCTAAATATATAATCTGGAGCAATAGGAGAAAATATTGCACAGGATGGGAGGATTTTTCATTTAATCCAATGCAACAAAAGTTTTCTGAAAAAAAAAAAAAAAAAAAAAAGATATATATATATATATATATATATCTGTAATATGTATTTGAAAAAAAAAAAGTTTCAATTATAAAATATTCTTTGAATATCCCTCCTCTCAGATTTTTTTTTTTTTTCTCCGCTATATTCGAATGTCGATATATGATTGTATAAAATATATTTTTCTAACAAATTAAAAATCTTATAAAACCAAAACGAAAGTTTTTTTATTTATTTTTTTTTATTTTTTTTTTTGCTTTTAAATATTAATCAATCGTAATAAAAATAGCTAAGTATTAACAAATATTAACATATCTTAAAAAATCGCAGAAAAAACTAGAATTTCTATATAGTTCAGCAACTTTTTTTTTTTCTCTATATATTAGTTTAATAACAAATATTCTAATTTGTAGAGTTGCCTGAAAGATACACCCGTAACAATATGGTATTGCCGTGTTTGAAAAATGAATATACCTTCATTTAATTCTTTCAATCAGATTTTTAAAAAAAAGTCAAAACGTACATGTTTATGATTATTCATACTTCTAAATAGTGTTTCATTATCTAGTTCTAGTATTGATTTTTTGCAAGCACAAGGAATTAAATATATGTTTAGTTTAACAATAGTGATTCTCTGAGTTGTGTAGAAAATAATAATCAAAAATTTTGTTTAGTTTCCATAAATTTTTATGTATCTATACTTTGAAATCAAAAGTAAATCATATGTAACTTGCACAATAAATTAGTAAAAAAAATATATATGGCTCCTGTCAGTAGCTGAGATTTTCTCCTCTAGAAGCTGGTAGATAGGATATGTCGGGTTCAAACCTAGATCAGGTTCATCGGCCTAGACGTTTAGGTTTTCCTGTGTTTTTTTTTTTTTTTTTTTTTTTTTTTTTTTTTTTTTTTCAAAATTCGCATGAATGCCATTTCTTTAACCTCTTAAATTTCAGAAAATGATCTAATTAAAATATTGTTGATATAGTATATTTTAAATTAGTCTTTAATGCTTTCCATTTTTTTCTTTTTTCAAGAAGCAAAAGTTTTAATTAAAGAAAGTTTTATTTACTGTGTTGTATCTATTTAAAATTTCAATCAATTCATTCCTAAAATCAAATAAATCAAATACAATGACTGAAGGTTCATGTCAGTAATTCATTATTCTAACTCCGGAGCAGAAACGGGAGTACAATCAATAAACTCTTATCTTTTATGCAGATCAAAAGGTGTTGTGAGTTGTGCAGTATTTCTGCTAAAAATGTTTGGTCAAGTGAAAGGATGAAACACATCGAAACTTGAAAGAGTAATCGCTGCTCATCGTTAGCCACCATAGTCAGTATTCATCTAAAAAAGAAACAGATGGGGGGTCTGCATCTCATTTGGTGCTTTGCTTATCTCGCAAGCAGTGAGCCCAATCTAATCTGTGCAATGTCCATTGGCCGCTGTCCATGGGGATGAGAGTAAAATATATGTAATTACCAAAATTCTCATTTAGGAACATGGTTAACAAACGCAAACGCTAAACATTACTTTTTACATTCAGATTGTATATTTTGATAAATGAAAAGAAGAAAATTATCAATAATTTTGCAATAAAAAAAGCAAGAAAGATCCATTTCTAAAAAAAAAAAAAAAAAAAAAATACTATAACTTTTTTTTTTTTTTTTTTCTTATATATATGTGTGTGTGCATACAATATTTTTGAAACTTTCGGTATACATGTGTATTCAGAAGATAAGATACACTAAGCGACAAAAAAAAAAAAAAAAAAAAAAAAAAAAAGCCGCACTGCAGAAAAAATGAAGTATACCTTTTTGATTTGCAATAACTTTAAAATAAAAGGTTGAAACAAATAAAACTATCATGTTTGCATAATATCAAAGGTACGAAATTATAGCTGTCTACATTTTCGATTTAATAATTCGCTTTATTACACTCTACGAAATACTTTTTAAAAATCTGCATAAAATTTTCTTTTTGAACATAATGCAATAACCATACACTTTGTATTCTATTATTATTTATTATATGAAATAAACAAGTTATATTTTAATATATGAAATAAAATAATTTATTTGTTAGATCTAAGCAATTTTTTGTTAAAAATACGTATTCTGCATTGGGTTAATTCCACCTTTATATGGAACTACTGCTTTAATGCGCAATGGCATAGTTTTATACAGTATTTTAATATAAATTTCAGAAATTTCACTGTGCCAAATATCACAAATAATTTTTTCTAGTTCTGCCAGAGCTGTAGGCTGCAAATTTCGAATCCTCTCCCCTCTCCCCCGCCTTTTTATAGACAAAACATTTCGAGCGGATTCTGAATTTTGTATTCTAGTATTCTTGAATTCTAGGTTTTTACTTCACCTGTGAGATTTCTGTATTTTACTTCCTTTCTTGTTCCTACTTTTATTTTAACGTATCTGAACCTAAATATTTTAAGCAACACCATTCATACTAATAGTGTGCATGAACTGGATGTTCAAATTTACAGTTTTGTAAGGATGTAATAATAATAATATATAAACTGAAAATCGTATTTGGAAAAGCATAAAATTGTTTTAATTTTACTTAGAAATGTTTATTGCAATAACTGTGAATATTTTAATAAGAAGAAATTTAAAAGAAAAAAAAAATGAGTATTTTAATAATTTCTTTTTTAGATATATAAATTAAGGATAATCAGAAAAATTTCATTCTTTTGATAATCATTTTGCATGAAAATAATTACAAAATAATTTTAGTTTGTCAAAATCCTGTAAAACTAAAAAAATTTCGAAATATGCTGAAATTATTTCTGTTCACTGTTTTAATGATGGTGTAAATGTCAGACCTAAAGCCAGTTGACTAGGCTTGGACTGTATGGTGTGGTTTTAGCCCATATTTAAGCAAGTTAATAAAACAAAATGGAAAATCTTGAACAGCTAGGTCAAAGTGCGGCCTAGGATCAAACCCGGCACTTCCCGTCTACCAGTTTCGCCATTAGGACTGCTATCTCATTAGGACTGCTATATTAGGACTATTTCGAGGTCTAATAAAAAAGATATTCTATGATATTCTTTGTGGAATTTAACTTAGAGTGAAAAAAGATGTTATTATTTTCAGTATTATAGGTGCTCAGGGCGATGGATAGGTAATTTCAACAATTTGAATCAAATAAACGCACCACGGACACTGTATAGCAAGGTGCATTATCATCTGGAAATGCTGTTTGTGGAAATGTCCAAGATACCTCCAAAATAGTCGGTCAGGCACCACTTTTATAAAGACTGTGTTTTATTTCGAGTTAATTGATCCTTTGAGCATAAAAATTTGCCCGACTGTTTGAAAAGTTATGCACCTCCGTATCATAATGTACGGAAAATGTGTCACTGTTTTAAAAGTGCGATTTTCATTAAGTCGGTCAAATTTTCGTTGTCAGATCTGCTTGTTTTCTTTAACTCGAAATAAGTTAAACTTGACTCATCAGAGAGAACCAGTTCAGCCCAATAATTAACTAACAATTTTTTAATTTTTTCAGTCTTCTGTGGTCTTGCTTTCCCAATTCTCTTCACTAAGAATGGAATTTTTTTAAATTTTCTGCCATTTAAATGTGATTTGTTTAATAGTTGCTACACTGTAGTTAAAGAAATTATGCTGCTAAACACTTTTTCTGATTCTCTTTTATGTTCTAAATGTTCTACAAACCGATTTTATAAGGAATAGCTTTTTAACTTATTGTCATCTCGCTTGGATGAGCAACATGGCCGCTTAAAACCGAATTTCCGGTTGAAACGGCTAAAAAATGTTATATCTTGTTAAAAACCCTTTTACCAATATTTCGTTAACATTTAATTAATTTGCCATCTCACGTATTAAAATATTTTTTGATTTTCCTTCAAAAATTATTCCTTTTTGTGGCATCGTTAACTGTCTTATTCTTACCATTTTCGAAATAATGTCTAAAATTACAATTTTCCTGACAATTGCATTTTGTTTTTAACACTGGACTCAAAGCTAAAGTGTATGTGGAGGACGACATAATAAAATCTGTTCGAAAATTTGCATTTTAAACGATAAAATTGGAGGTTGTAGAAGGCGAAAAGAAAAATATCCAAGTGCGGCTTTTTTTTTTTTCTTTTTTTTGTCGCTTAGTGTACATGAATAGTTTCCAAACCGTGGCCCTCAGCATTTAAAAGTAGCATCATTTCAACGACGAAAAAAACTTTGGAACTAGGTTATTATACATAATCTCCTCAAGCACAATACAAATAAAAAGTTATTATTTTTCAGTTTTCTAGAATCGTATTCAAAAAGGCTGGAATCTGTACTCTACAAGAGCATTCTGATAATATACCATTTTTCTTAGGTTGATAAATCATCTTTCTGGGATCAAAATTTACTCACTTAAAAGAACTACTCACTGCTTAAGAAATACAAAAAACATAATTATATATATATATATATTTCTTTTTTCTTTTTTTCTAATTTTTAATATGTATATTTAATAATAATAAAAAAAACTTATAATAATAGCCCAAGTCATTATGCCTTTACTTTTGTTTGTTTAAAAAATTACTATTTTAAATCTTGTTAATCACAGAAAATAAAGTATTTAAAAAAAAAAAAAAAAAAAAAAAAATGGCAGAAAAGAAATTATCAGAAAACTTTCAGCCTATTACTGTCGGCAGCAAAATTATTCGAGCGCTAGCAATAATTCTTATATAAAAAATACACTTAGTACTGCTTTATTAAATAAATCCTTGTCGAGTCATGTTTTTAGGCAGTCTAAGAACATAATTCAACAAGGATTTATTTAATAAAACAGTATTAAGCGTACTTTTTTCATATAGGAATTGTTAAAAAAAAAAAAAAAAAAAAAAAAAATGGCAGAAAAGAAATTATCAGAAAACTTTCAGACTATTACTGTCGGCAGCAAAATTATTCGAGCGCTAGCAATAAATCTTATATAAAAAGTACACTTAGTACTGCTTTATTAAATAAATCCTTGTCGAGTCATGTTTTTAGGCAGTCTAAGAACATAATTCAACAAGGATTTATTTAATAAAACAGTATTAAGCGTACTTTTTTCATATAGGAATTGTTGCTAGCGCTCGAATAATTTTGCTGCCAATAGTATATACTTTTATGAATCTACTCAGCTCGCTCGGTAATTATTAATGTTCACTTCATTCAAAAGTTAATTTTTTAAATATTGAATTATAGACCAAACAGATTTTCAGGGGATAACTTATTAAATAAATAAAATTCAAGGTTGTCAAAAAGAAAAGCAGAATTTTTAAAAGAAATTTTTAGATTAAATTTCATTTTTTCAAATATATTACATTTATATTTGAATCATGATATCTTTATTTTAAAATTTTATATTTAACTTTAAAGTGCAATAGATAGTACATATATCAATCACTGATTGATCACAAGTCTTCTTTTGTAAATTAATTATATTGAGAATGAAAAGCAAAGCAATTGTATGTTTTTGTCAGACTTCTTATTTAATCAAATTTCATTACATAAATGTATAGTTCGATAATGTACTACCTATTGTATCACTGTATTTCATTGGAGCTATTTGAAATACCACAGTACCCAAAAATTTAAACCATTTTTGGATTGCAATTTAAGAAGTGATTATGTGTAGGGGGGGGGGGGCTTACTTTCATTTGCCCAGGGGCCCGTAATTCTTGTCACCGGCCCTGCTCATAGACGAAGGCGATCGAAAAAATGAAAGATTACATAAATCACGTATGATGTTGCCTGGCACAGTAAAGAATGTGAAGCAGGGGCGTCGACTTTAAAAAAATGCTGTCGGTGCTCTGCTCAGGAACAAAGCTTGAGCGGGGGATGTACAGTCCCCTCCCCACCAATGTTTTTAAAAATATGGCGGCATATGAGATTTCTTTTCTATGTGCTGATTTGCACCTGAAAGAGGTGGATCATAATTTTCTTAATAATGTTATCTGTGAAAAACGCTAAGATTCATGTAACACTGGCCTTCTCTGTCGACCAGCTGATTCACCGGCTAAGAAAAAATGTTGCATTAAAAAGTATGACAGTAGCAAATTCTCGCTCTGTGAGGGGCTGCGGCGCCTTCGTCCTGCTTCAGACACTTACAACAGCCTTTTTGCTTACCGTACAAACTACAAAGTACCCTTGAAAATTCTGACCGTATTTACGACTTAAAAAAAAAAAAAAATCTGACCATAACAAATTCACGTACGGTTCAAATGGCAATTTTCCCGGTCTCAGACACTTACAACAGCATATTTATTTATGCAAATGATTTTTGAAATTTCTAATATTGGCGAATTACTGCAATGTAGCGACTGCGGCGCCCTTCTCCCTTTTCAGACACCTACAACTGTTTCGAAAGTAAAAAGGGGATCTTTCTACGTAGTCTAAGCTCGTATGTATACGTGTTTTAGAGAAAAACATGGAAAACTCCAAATGACTAGATCGGTGAGTGCTATCTGGGATCGAACCCGGCGCTTCTCGGTGAATTTTAAAAAGCCAAATTGCTTTGTGCCACTGTGAAAATCCGCTCTGTAAAATCTGGTTATTGAAAATTTTAATGAATGGCAATAAATTGCTTTCAGCTGTATCTTTAAATACTTGACAAAACACTTTATCCTAATTTCATTGTAAGAAATCCAAGAAAATGTATTTTCCCTTTTACTTTGAAATTTCCTTCTGGAGGATCCTTTTTTGAACCCTGTTCATTTAAACGGCTTTGAATAAGAATTATTTTTATTCGGTGATGTTGATAATCTTATTTAAAAAAAAAAAAAGAAAAAAGAAAGAAAGAAATTTATCCATCTTTTTAAAGCATGTAAGAATAAATTAGCACGATATTTAGGATGTTAAGCACTGTTAAATAACCTACTGATTGTATGACTGATTCTAAACTATAAAAGAAAATCTGAAAGTCGATATTTTCTAAATTAATCTGTTTAGTCTGACATTTCCATTATTCCTAGCCAAACAGAAAAAAACCAGTTAGAATTCTTTAAATAATCCTCATTGTGATTCCCTATCGTTAATAACATTGAAAGTCCTCCTATCCTTCTGAAATTGGCGACAGGACTTCGCTTTCTACTTTATGGTAAAACCAGATGTTTACAAACACATGTTTACTATTCATTTAAACGTATATTGCCTGTAAAGAATAGTTACCTTGAAAAGTTAACTGAAAAGGGGAAAAATACAAAGAGAAAGAGTGATTAAAAAATAAATCGCAAGTGTGCCTACCACTTTAAGCTGGTGTTATAATTTCTTTAACATAACTAAATAAATTATTTGAAGGAGAAAGCTAAAATATTTAATAGGTTATATTTAATAGCATTATTTAAATATTGATTTTAAAATTCTTATTGTAACTTTTAGAAAGTTAAAATTTACGATACTTATTCTTAAACTTTAAAGTGTAATTTTTATATCAGCACCATAAGATTATAATTTTAAAAGATGTGAAAGAAAACCTAAATTAAACATTAGAAAAACAAAATTTTAAATATTATACTTCCTTCAAGACATTTTCATTGAATTTTAATGCATAGAGGAATTTTAACCATATATATTCCTTTAAAAATAGTTGGTAATATTAATAATTTTGTTATCTCCGATTTTTACACTTATTGTCATGGCAAAACTTGGGATTTCATTTTTAATATATGAAGTATACTTAAATTTTGTATATTGAAATTTCATGAAATTTATCCCTCCTCCCTCCAACCAAAAGAGAATTGGTTAAAGCAAAGGGTTTTAAACCGATTAAGGGCAATGCGAAATATTCAAACAAGGGTGTTTTAAACTTTATGCCGTGAAAAGATTTTAGTTGCACATCATTCGTCAAATTTTGACGGGTATTAACTAGTAATAATTAAAACTATTACGACGTTAGTTTTATATTTAAAAAAATAATAAAGAATAAATAAAAAATAAATCATGTTATAAGTTTCATTTTTCAATACTTTTTATTCGCATGAGTAAAGAAATATTTCTTTTTATGTAAAAAATAAATGAATAAATAAATAAACATTAAGTAAAAATCGTCAACATTCAATTTTATTATCATCAGCTTGAAAATTTAATTTAAATAAATAATATTTAAGAAAAAAAAAAAAGAGAAAAATTGCATGAAATGTAATTTTTTAAAAGTTCTAATAGGAATATCGAAAATATATGTTGCAAATATGCACGAAATTCTTTTTATAGAAGAGAATTTCTAAACTAAACGTGCCATAGTTTGTACTGTACGTCAAACACAGACAGGCAAATTATTTCTTCTATTAATATAGTACCTTTTCGAAATTTGAAATTTAGCACTGAAATAGCTCAAACATTCCGCGCCAATGGCTTTACTTACGCAATAGAGATATTCATCTTAGTACATCGCGAAAATGGGGGAAAAAAAGTTATAAATAGCAATAGAAATAAACATAAGAATTAACATATAAATAAGTAAAATGTCGTCATGGAAATGTCAGTAAAATGTCGTTCCTTTAGCAATGCTGTATCTTATCTATTTACCTACACATTAATTTTTAATTCATATAATTTAAATTTTTCTACATTTCGAAATTCCTTCTTTTTAGGAACTTTTCTTTAGAATATGCCTAAAAAAGTCACAATTTTATAAACAGTTATTAATATTGCCTCACAAACACATAAACTAATATACTATTTGTTGATTTTTTTCTATATCAATCCATTTTTAGCTAAAATTTGTTCATCCGTGCGAAGCCGGACGGGTCCGCTAGTAATTATGAATTCATTTATGTAATACATAAAAATCTATTATTAATTGCATTAAATCAAATATGATTCAAAAATTAGTTTATATTTTCTTAAGTATTGTAATTACCGTTTTTTTAATTAGTAAACAACATAATTTTAAATTAACATCATCGTAACAGTATTTTATTAAGATTGTTAATGAATTTATTCAACATTACAGTGAAATAATTTTTTGAGCTACCATAAAACTAGTTTAGTTCGCTCTTACATTTGCTCTGTATAATGAATTTGAAATGAATATGAAATGTTATATGAAACATTTATTAAGTTTTCATTCATATTGCTCTAAGTGCTATCATCTCCCTATGTTAAAAAAAAATTCCATATGTGATTGTTTGTTGAATAGTTCTTATTATTCTTCCTGGTTTTGATCATTTTAATGACGAATTATTATACATTAAGTAACTAAGCTACTTAATATGTAAGTTACATTGTTTGTAAGTTTAATTTGTTGTAAGAATACAAATTTCCTATATAGCACAAAATAATAATAATGATAGTAATAATAATTGTCTAAGATTTAAGTGTTTAAGGAATATTATGAATATTTTTCTTTTTTCTGAAGTATCTCAAAGTATTGAAAATAATTAAATAAAATGAAATGAAATATGAGAGAAATTAAAATACAAATTATAAATCAATGATGAAGATTGTGATATATATTTTATACAGATGTAACTTCCCCTCTAACATTCCATACACACCGTAGGACATATTTCTTATAATAGCTAATTCCTATCTGTTTCTTATTTTTCAAGTTTAGCTATGTAACAAATTTCATCTTTAATTCAATAATAAACTATAATATAAATTGTTGAGAGTTTTAATATAAAAATACATAATAACAAGATAGATTTTAATATAAAATGTTATTCATTAAAAAAAAAAAAAAAAAAAAACAGTTGATTTTAAAGAAGAAGAAAAAACTGGGCAATTTTTACCGTTAATATAACTTTGTGCCCCTCAGAAATTTTGTGCGCAAGGAATAAGTCTTGGGTTTCCATGCGATAGCCTTGGGTTCCTGAGCCCCGTTGGCTGTGCATTTTAGTTAAAATAATTTAAAAAAAAAATTAAAGCAAATGTATTGTTTACTTGTATGTTAATGTCGGCATATAGCATTAATTTTGTTCTAAAGAAAAGGTTGTTGATATTGTACATTTATAATTACATAATTAATAAATATTTTTCGAATTTGAGTGGGAAAAACAAAATTTCCTGAGCAGTTTAATAAATTGCTTAATTAGAATGTTTGCTCAAACTGTTTGTTAAATATTTATTGAATTCTATCTTGTGCTAAAATTTTCTACAAATCCTAGATATTTTCGAGGAAAAAAACAGTTTTAAATGCAATATTTTTTCAAAAATTCAATATTTATGCATAATTCAATTCGAAATCATTAAGAAAATTTCAGAAAATTAAAACTGAAAATTTCAGAATATTATTTTATCAAAATTTTTGAATGAAAATAGAAATCTCTAAATTATTTTATCCCTAATTTTAAAAATATTTTCAAAAGTACTTATAGGAAACATCAATCAAGTATTTCATTGAAAGATTTACAATTTCAGCAAAGGTAGATTTGAAAACTAGGAAAATGTAGTTTTAATTGCATGTAACAATAATAATAATAATAATAATAATAATAACATTTAATCATTTCTGAAAATTAAACTTCTTTTTAACGATAGTTTTTTAATGACTGTAACGATTGAACTGTATCTACAAAACATAAGCGTAGGAAAGGGAGGGTGGGGCGGTCGCTGAGGGGAGTCAACCCCCCCCCCCATTAGTTATTACAAAATTTTCCTATAATCCCCCCCCCAAAAAAAAAAAAAAAATAAAAAAATAAATAAATAATAATAATAATAATAATAATAATAATAAAATATATATCACCCATTTAAAACCAAAATTAGAGTTTTATAAATGTTCATAATTGCTACTATTTTATTGTTAATACGAATAATCATTAAATATTAATTAACATTTAATTATTAATTGATTTTTTAGAATAATTTTGTGTCATTTTTAAAATGAAATTTTTTGAAGTTCTCCCATAATTTTTGAATTGCTAAGTGTATGTGATATATATATATATATATATATTTTTTTTTTTTTTTCAGCTCTGGCTCAAAATCTAATATGTAAAATTTTATAATGTACCTTGACATATACTGATGTCAGTTGGTTTTCTGTGAAAATCGTCTAACATGTGCCGTTGTAATGCTACGATTTCTCACATTTTTGGAAGGCTATAGCTAAGCTTTTGATTGTGCATAGCTTCGAAAACTTGATATTTGAAACAGTGGTGTAGCGAGAGGGGGGGGGGGGGGCAAGGGGGGTTATCATGCCCCGGGCGCCTCTTGCAGAGGGGCGCCAAATGATCTTCAAGACAAACAAGTTTTCTCGTAAAATTTCATTTTTGTTTTGATCGATTTCTCGGAAATATACTTTAAATTAATATGTAATATAATTAAATGTTTGCGTTCTTGATTTGCCCGATAAAATATGTTATAAATAATATTTGAACACAGCTCGAATCATTAAAATGAAGAACGAAAAGGAAAATATAGTTTTACAAAGATATATATTCGTAAAAGGATTTCTGTTTTTAAAGAAAATAATCTAAATTGTTGGGGAAAAACCACTGCTCGTAAAACTCATCAATCAAGAAAGATCTATGAAAAGGACGGTATGTATCTTCCGATTTGGGGATCGACTTCCTTGGAAGTTTCAGGTTTCAGATAGCACTTGTTAAACATGTATATTCTGAGAAACTTCTAATTGGAAGACTATAAAAGAGTATCCACAAGAGCTATTATTGACTGGATATTGATAAATTGAATAGAAATAAAGGCGATATATATTTTTGAGATTTTACATGGGTGGTCTTAAAAAAAAAATGCAAAACTGTTCTAAAAGTATAAAATAGAATCTTTGAGCGAAATAAAAATAAAACACTAATTTTGAGATACAATATTTTTAAAAATCGGGTGCTCTAAAAGAAGAAATGAATAAACTAAATTAGTTTAATAAGAGAATCACTTTTTTCACTTTATAAATAAAAACTTTAAAAATTTTATATTGCGTGAAAGGCATTTTTATAATAAAAGGCAGTTTAAAGAAATTGGTCGAACTCAACAAAGATTTATATCATCGGGGTTAATACGACTGGCCTAGTATGATCTGTAATCATTTAAATGTCATGAAATGAAAGACGAAACTAGAAACACAAACCCATTTGTAACTTTGACACTAATACAAATATAAAAATTAAAAACTCTGTCAAAGACAGAATTGAGATTAAGTGCGGAGGACTATTAATTTTAATCTGTAAAATTTTTAATTTTTAATTACTTTTTATCTCATCTTTTGACCGTAAAACTGGACCACATACTTTTTAAAATGACTGAAATGAAGTAAAGCGAAGGCGAAGTGTTGCCATCCAAATTTCATACTTTAGTTAATTAAAAAAAAAAAAAAAAAAAAAAAATCTAATTGTCGTGTCAAAAAAACTGTTTGCACACCTGGATTCACAAAAATCGCCCCTTTCATTGGGTACCGAATTTGTAAGGACAGGACTGATATTTCTAATTTATTTTTACTTTTTTGGTGTTTTACAAGACTGGTATACAATAACTGGCAACGATGCAACGTTTTAATCCAGTTTGAAACTAATAGTCCTTCATCCTAAAAAGTGTACTGAACATTTGTGCAGACTGAATTTTATTTTTATCGATTAAAAAAAAAAAAAAAAAAAAAAAAAAAAACATAAACTCATGTTTTTTTTTTTTTTTTTTTTTTTTTTTATTATTAAGGAAAAAATGTTTGAGTCATAGAAATATGCTTAATAAATGACTTTTCCCCCTTCTTTTGGCTCTTCAAATTTCGAATGTTATTCTGTAGAAGATAGTTTGATAACAAATTGAGAATCTTTAAAAATAAAAACGAAAGGAAATTCCTTGCTTTTAAATATTTATTACACCAAGTATAATTAAAAATAGTTAATTGCACAGATATTAACATATCTTTTATCAAGTACAGTAAAATGCAAACTTCTTTATAGTTCAGCAAATTTTTAAAAATATTAAATTAATACATTTTCAAGCCGATAAAAGGGCCGTACATTCATTATTTACATTTTTTTGCTATTTGGTGTTAATTATTTGCCAGAGGTATAGGTATTAAGTGCATGTTTAGTTTACAGTTTTGATATTCTGAGTTACGTGGAAAATATAATCAAGAATTTTTTTATTTCTACAAATCTCCATGTATTTATGCTTTAAGGTAAAAGTCATAGGGAAAATTTATCAATGGAAACTTACTGAATAAAGTGTTCCTTTCCAGTAGGGGGGGGGGGCACCGAAGCGGGAGAGCCATCCCTACCGTGGAGGATCAAAATTGTGATGGCATGCCTCCGGACCACCTCTAGGGGTGTGTCCCAGACCGTCGCCAATTGTCCATCTGCGCAGCACTAGTGCGACGTTAAACCCAACCATCCTTCCATCCAGTGGTAGAAATATTCTGCTCTCAAAGTTGATAGCATAGCTGCCAACATCCTAATTAATTTTCTGTACTGCTGTTAGTACTCATCTTTTTTTCACATCAACGATCTTAGAGGTTTTTTTTTTTTTTTTATGTAATCATAATTACATTTAGAGAGAATTACTCTAAAAATAAGCCAGTGCGAAAATAGCGGCTGATACTAACAGTGCTATGAAGATGTTGGTAAATTAAGATGTTGGCAACTATATGATAGACGGGAGGTCCCGAGTTCAGACCCAAATCGCACTCCTCGATCTAACCTAGCCATTCAGAATTTTTCGGGGTTTTCCCCGAAACTATCGTGAATATGGATTTTCTTATTTTTCCTTAACTACCTACATTTGGAGAGAATTACTCTAAAAATAAACCAGTGTGTAAAAAGCGGCGGACACTAATAGCATTACGGAATATTAACTAGAATGTTGGCATCTATGTGATACATGGCAGGTCTCGAATTCAAACCCAAGTCACACATATCGATCTAACTTAGCCATTCAGAAGTTTTCGTGGTTTCTCCTGAAATTAACATGAATATGGATTTTCTTATTTAACCTTAATTATATTTGGAAAGGATTACTCTAAAAATAAAAGGGTGTGAAAAAAAAGTAGTATACTAATAGTACTACGGAATGTTATTAGGATATTGGCAGCTATGTCATACACGGCAGGTCTCGAGTTCAAACCCAAGTCACACACATCGATCTAATCTAGCCATTCAGACGTTTTCGTGGTTTTCTCCGAAATTAGCGTGAATATGGATTTCTTATTAATTCTTAATTATATTTGGAAAGGATTACTCTAAAAATAAAACGGTATGAAAAAAGTGGAGTATACTAATAGTACTACAGAATATTATTAGGATATTGGCAGCTATGTGATAGACGGAAGGTCCCGAGTTCAAACCCAAGTCACATTCTTCGATCTAATCCAGCCATTAAGAATTTTTCGTAGTTTTTCCCGAAACTAGCATGATTATGGATTTTCTTATTTAATTTTAATTATATTTTGAGAGAATTACTCAAAAATAAACCAGTGTGAAAAAAGCGGCGGATACTAATAGTACTACTGAATATTAATTATGATGTTGGTAACTATGTGGCAGACGGAAGGTCCCGAGTTCTAGTTCAAATCCAAGTCACACTCCTCGATCTAACCTAGCCATTCAGACTTTTTCGAGGTTTTCCCCGAAACTATCGTGAATATGGATTTTCTTATTTAATCTTAATTATATTTGGAAAGGATTACTCTAAAAATAAAACGGTGTAATGCGAAAAAAGTGGAGAATATTAATAGTACTACGGAATATTATTAGGATATTGGCAGCTATGTGATAGACGGATGGTCTCGAGTTCAAACCCAAGTCACACTCCTCGATCTAACCTAGCCATTCAGAATTTTTCGTGGTTTTCCCCGAAACTAGCATGAATATGGATTTACTTATTTAATCTTAATTATATTTGGAGAGAATTACTCTAAAAATAAACCAGTGTGAAAAAAGCGGCGGATACTAATAGTACTACGGAATTTTAATTAGGATGTTGGCAGTTATGTGACAGACGGGAGGTTCCAAATTCAAACCTAAGTCACGATAACAGGCACACACACAGACCAACCGCTAAAGACCTGTTTTTAGAATTTGGAGGCACCTCATATTGTGAAAATATCACAAAAACTTAATTTCCAAAATTTGATTTAAAAACTATGTGCTTCTCTACCACACTTCGTAAGTGAAAGTTAAAAGAAGAAAAAACATGTGTTATTCTACAAATACTAACTGCATTGAACTCAAAAATTTTAAAGTGGAATTCGGAAAATTAATAAGTAAATAAAATAAAAAATCATAGATAGGTGGGGGGAGGGGGGGGGGCGCCGAAAATGAATCCTGCCCCGGGCGCCAGTTATGCTTGCTACGCCACTGATTTGAAAGGGATATTATTATTATGAAATAACATGCTGATTCAATTAACTGAAATTCCGTGTACTAGAAATATGTCTGCTTCTATAGTTTATAAGTGCACAAAATTTAATATGTGAGATCACCATTATAAAAAGAAAACTCACCAAATTTGGGTGTGTATGAGTTTACGGGTGGCGCTGCTATAAATGACTTTCTGTGGCTTTGCATATGATTGAAATTCCACCAAATTGCATACGTGCAATTTTTATTGTAAAAAAAAAAAAAAAAAAACCTTTATTTTTTATGCGTGTTTGTTGGTACGTGGCACTCTTAAGAATGATACAGAAGAAAGATTTGTTACGCACACAATATACTAGTTTTTTATATTATGTGTATTTAAAAAAAGTAATATCCTACAAAATTAATAAAGAATTTTTGTAATTTCTTTTTTCCTTACTTGGGCGTTTTTTTAATTATTTTTTATTTTTATCTCTATTATTTATTCTTTTATTTGAAACGTAATATTTGTTATAAGTAAATCGTTTATATTGCGAGTATTTTTAAATATTAGTTAACAAAATTTGTTTGAAATCAGCAAAAACTGATATAAAAACCATATTGTTTTACTTCTGATCTCCAGTTTCCCCAGCTATATCAAAACTACATTGCATTTATTTCTTAATTAGTAACAATTGAAGATATTTTTCTGGGAATAATTGATGATAATTTTTCGTAAAATGAAACTGAAGAGAAATAAAATTTTCGTTTGTCCCACCCCCTCCCGTAGATTTACAAAAATTCCAAATTACTGTGTTTTTCCTTAATAAGTTATATAAAATAAGAAGTTTCATTGAAATCAGTGAAAAGTTATATAAAAATCTTTTTGTGTGTGTGTCTTCCACTGCCAAAAAAGCCCTTCTTTACATATCTAAGGTATTTTTCTTTAATTATTATGAAATAATAATATATAATCTTCTTGAAATTGAAAAATAAAATACTTTTTAATTTTTTTTTTGTCCTCTTCTCCTTCCACAAACCACTAAATATATAAGAACTCTATAAATCCCCCCCCCTTTTTTTTTTTGCTCGATAAAAATGCCAACGAAAACAATGGAAACCAGAAAAAAAGGCATTGGTGAAAATTGTAACACTAACTTCTAACAGTAACTTCGAATATCTGTGCAAATAAAGAGAGGTGAGTCTCTATGTTTATATGTGTGATTGACGTATGGGCTGGGCTTAAAAGAGTAGTTTTCAAATGAATACAACTAACTCACGACAGTCGTGTATATTTTGAAATTGAAGATAACATTTCCTCTTTGCTTTTAAGGTATGAAATACAAGTTCGCAATGATTTCTTTTAAAAAGAAATAAATATTTTTCTTTCTACAAATTAACTTTGGATGTAATTTAGTTGCTATATTTAGGGACGAAAACAGATATTACATTAAATTAATTTATTATAATTTTAATAAAACAGTGTAGTTTTATGATTTAAAAAAGTTTATTTTAGCTCCGCTTTAATGATTTTCAGTGCAAAATCACAATTATAAGGACAGCTCGAATCTTAGTAATTTTTTTTTCAGTTATTCTTTAAATTAATATTTTATGGGGTCTCTTTTTAGGGTGAAACAGTCAGACTTTCTCTCTGGTATATATATATATATATATATATATATATACACTTTTTTTTATTTTTTAATATTCAGTTTCAATACCATTTCATACAGCATAGATGATATTTTGAATACATTTAAACTATTTAAAATTGCTTTCCACTTCCATGCACTTTTCTATTATGATAAGTTAAAGTTTTTTCAACTTTTAGGCCACGGGAAAGGCAATAATACAGAACTTTCTTTCTTCAAACTATTTCCTATTGCTCTAGAAGTATAGAAAAAAATGTAAGTCTTGCTGAAAAAAATATTATTACCCCCTCAAAATCTAACAAAAATCTGAGAATTCCACGTTTAAAATTTGAGTATGAATTTTCCAATATAAAAATTTCGTAAGTTATTGGAAATTTGCGAATTTCTTAACATGGCAGAATAGAGTAAAATTTCGCATATACGTCAATCTTGAGGGATATTTTCATCATAAATATGTCAAACCACTTTCGAAATATTATTTAGGATACTGGCATGAATATCATAGAGTATGATTTTTCCAATGTAAAAAATTCGTAAGTTATTTGGAATTTACGATTTACTTAACATGGCAGAATAAGGCAAAATTGAGCATAAACTTTCATTTTGAGGATCATAAATACATTAGACAACTTCAAAATTACATTTATGATATTTGTTTGAACATGATTGAATACAAATATTCTAATAGGAAAATTTCGTAAATTATTCGTAATTTACGATTTTACCAACATAGCGAAATTGTAAATTTTTTATATAAATATGAATTTTCAGGGTTATTGCATTGGAAATAGTAGCATGAAAACTAAACAACGGAATTGACCCTGATAAAATAAATTAATAGATTATAATAAGTAAAATATATCGAAGTGAACGGTGGATATCCTATTAGGCGGGGATTTCATTCTGTCACTGTATGAAGCTTTGGTCAAATTCTTTTTTTTTTTACATGATTATAACATATCTCGCACTAGAAATTTATGAGAACATAAATATGATGGGGAACTGAGCAGAGTCCACCTATGCCAACTAGTTTCTTAGAAATTTATAACTTCTTCGATTCTATAATAGATTATTTCATAATAAACAAAATTCAATATGATGTCCTGCAAATGATGATGATGATGTTTTCTTCCTGCGTGAAAATATAGGACGGCGGTCCTAAAAAATTGATGAAACAATGATCTCATGTATGCCTATTAATTATATAGATAAATGGGAAAAAAAAAAAAAAAAAAAAAAAAAAAAACTATTTTGACATTAGCTTTATTCGAATTTTTTTATGACTCCGGTAATGAATTTATTTCCTTTTAAACCGGGAAAGTATTAAAAACTGTTTTGGGGGCAACATTATTTCTTTCTTTTTAAAAAAATTTAAAGTTAAAATGGGGTTTTATTTAATATCTTTAGAACTAAAGACCTTACTGCGACGTTAAATAAATATTTGTCGGATTGATAAGTATGCCAACATTTGTAGCGATGGATGGAACAGTTTACTTTTAACTAATTAAAACCTGGTATAACACGACGTTTATTTTATCAAAATAAAATCACGTTCCAGATTTTTTTTTGGAGTGGTCGTACCTCACACCGTTTGGGAGGCCTCTTGCTTATTATTATATGTAATATATATGTATGTATATATATATGTTATAAAAAGTGACCTTCCAATTTGTTAGAAAAGCAAAGTTTTTGATCAGTACATTTTGCCTGTTTTAACTTATACTTCAAAAACTTGGTCTTTAACATGTAAAGCTATACAGAACTTTCAAATAAACCAGAGAAGCATAGAGAGATGCATGTTAGGATTCACCCGAAGAGACAAAAAGAGAAACACTTGAATTAGGAAACAAACAAAAGTTATTGATGATATTTCTAGAGTCAAGAAGTTAAAATGGAGCTACGTTGGGTATCTTGCGAGAAGAAATGATGATAGATGGATCACCAAAGTTTTATTTTGGATGCCGAGAGATAAGAAAAGACCGAGGAAGAGACACTGTGTCGTTGGAGAGCTCGTTTAGAACGAGCAGAATGGAGAGGAACTACAGAAAATAGGGCAGTTTGGAATCACCTAAGAGAAGCCTTCATATTGCAGTAGATGATAAAGGCTGAAATTGATGTTTGATGATGATATAACGACGGAATAAATAATGTAACACATAATTGCTTCATTTGAATTTCAATAGCATTCATCACCATGCATTCTCAATTTCAAAGTAGTTTAATAAAATAAAACTGCAAAATGAATTTTAACTATTCGAAATATATACATACATTATTCTTAATTTAAACTCGTGTTTTATAAAAAAAAAAAAAAAAAAAAAAAAAAAGATGTATATGGTATTATTTGTTAGTTTTAAATTGCGAAAAAAATGTTTCCCACAAATTTAATTTCAGCCTATATTTATTAAACAGTTAAAAAATTTACTTTTGAGTACTGCATCGTTTGGCAAAATTTTATTAAATCTCGTTCG
Source organism: Salticus scenicus (assembly GCA_963930645.1). Classification (NCBI taxonomy): domain Eukaryota; kingdom Metazoa; phylum Arthropoda; class Arachnida; order Araneae; family Salticidae; genus Salticus; species Salticus scenicus. The sequence continues at coordinate 324,194,070 of OZ005652.1, read as the reverse complement.
CTTTAGTAAAATATAGATAATCAAAAAATTTTATTTATTCTTTTGTTTTTAAATAAGCTATGGCTTGTTAATACTTTGCTTTCAGAAAGTGCGAAAATTATAAAAATTCAAGTACCACATTTTTTTTTTTTTTTTTTTTTTTATAAATCTCATTTGCTTAAGTGTCTTTCGGACTTCTGTGTTTCTTGCTACGTCATCAGTATTTCTGGTTCCACTATTTCGAATTTGATGACCAAGCCCTCATCATACTCTCCAGCTTTGCTTTTAGCCCCTGCTTACTACAGTTCTGTATTTGCTACGTCCTGGCTTGTAGGTGCGGTGTGTTGTACATTACGTCCTAGGTTGCCGATGTATAATAAGTCTTCATTTGGCGGTATTGTCTTCATTTGTCTTTATTTATGTCCTTGTTTGCATGTGTGTATTATGTCCTTACTTGGGGGTGTGTAATGGATCTTAATTTGCCGGTGTGTATCTCGTCTTCATTTGCCTGTGTGTAAAAGGTCTTGATTTGCCGGTGTGTATCACGTCTTCATTTGCCTGTGTATAAAAGGTCTTCATTTGCCTGTGTGTAACAGGTCTTGATTTGCCGGTGTGTATCACGTCTTCATTTGCCTGTGTGTAAAAGGTCTTGATTTGCCGGTGTGTATCACGTCTTCAATTGCCTGTGTGTAAAAGGTCTTGATTTGCCGGTGTGTATCACGTCCTCATTTGCCTGTGTGTAAAAGGTCTTAACTTGCCGGTGTGTATTAGGTCCTAAAAGGGCGGCGTGTATGATTTTTCTTTTATGCTGTATTTATCAGAATATAATCCGTGTATTAATTTTATGCATGTCACCATATTTTTAATTTACCAATTTCGTTTTTTCTCAAAGCTAGATAAAATAAATAGTTTTACAGTTAAAATATGTAGTTATCTGCACAATTATGCAATGCTATATAAATAACTGAGCTGCCCTTTATGCGTCCGTAAAATTATTTATTTTTGACATTTCAGGTGTAAAAAAAATATATATATTTTATTCTGGATATTAGACACTAAATCCTTTTTATGGTATCAAATAATTGATTTTACTTTATTACACACTAGCCGCTTTTAGTAAACAACTGTTTCGCTACATATGTAACTTATGGCAGTGTAAGTCTCTTACTCGAGAGTTTTGTAGTGCCATAACCACTAATCGAGTGTATTGCTTTAATGAACTGCAATATTGACAAACATTATCAGGCTTTTGGTGTACCGTAAAAAATACTGACTCTAATGACAAACTCCTGTTCATAAATGTCCGTGGTGTTTTCTTTCTTTGACAGACATTACCAGACTGTTCACGTATCTTGAAAAAACCCACCGTTCATGTTTCTACTTGCTAATCTTTCCAATCTGATGTATTGCATTAAGCTCCCGGGTCACTTACATAACTTAATTAAAATCATTATAGTAAAATATTAAATAATTTAACATCGCTAAAATTTCCGTTCTACATAATATTTAAAAGTAAAAAACCTCTCCCCCTCAAAAAAAAAAAAAAAAAAAAAAAAAAAAAAAAAAAGATTCCTCCCCCCCCCCTTTTTTTTTTATGACGTAAGTTTTCACCAACCCTAGGAAACAAAGTTCGAAAACAATATACAAAAATACCGTACTTAGAAAAATATTATATAAACGTAAATTATTATATATATAAACGTAAATTATTTATTATTGCTAAAATTTCATTTCGATATATAGTATAAAAATAAATTCAAACAAATGCCTTTTTTTTTTTCCCTTTCTTTTTATTTTAATGATGAAAATTTTACAAAATATTCCATTTTCACAGGTAAGTATAAAGAAAATTACAGAGTATATGCATCATAATTTATTTAATATAGTTATAATAGTTGTAAAATACCTAAGGCACCCATAAATTTATAGTCCATTATAAATTCATATTTTGACCTCTAGGGCCGCTGTGAAGCACGTTAAAATAGCATCAAAACCATTCAACCATTTAAATGCACAATATATTCTAGTCTAACATAAATCCTTTCATAACAAGAATTTTTCGCCGTAAGAGATGCTGCAATTTTTTTTCTTTTTCTTTTTTCCTTTCTCTCTCTCTCTCTCTCTTTTTTTTAACATAACAAAACACTAATATCACTTCATAAAATGGTTATAAATAATTACGTCTAATAAACATTATTTATTCATATAAATTAATTATTAAATACAGTTGATAATTTTCTTCCTAAAATAAAATATTGTAATAATTATTGATTAAAAATATTTAAAAGGTATTAAATCTAGCTGTTAAATAACTATTGCACATAAAACCTACAAAATGTGTACAGTAAGTATCATGAAAAAATCATATGTCAGCACTACGGATAATATAAATATTAAATAAGTATTAACAAATTCATCTAACCAGACTACATTCTTTAATAAACAAAGTTAAACTTTGCATGTAAAAATTAAATGCTAAACTAAGTATAATAAATGCATTTATAAAATCATTTTTAGGCAAATTCTAGTATTCCTTTTATGTTGAGATTACCTTTTTAAAGAAAGCATAATAGCCCCAAACTAAGTAGGTTTAAAAAACTACTTTACTATTAACGTGGGAAAAAAAGTACAGTTTACTACAACGTAGTAAATAGTAATTATTTGCCCCTCCTTCATAAACAGGTTTCTTATCTGTTCATTCATCAATCGCCTGATATGTATTTTTACCGACCAAACGAGGACCTAGGACTTTCTATCATACACACATGTTTCTACCTTCCTTCTCCGACACACAATCTAGATACACACTTTGCTTTAAAATACCTCCAAATGAAGACTTCCTAAATTTTTTATTCTGTTAATGTCCAGATACAAAAAATCCATTATTAAATAGTATAAGATGCGAATCTTAAATTTTGGCAACTGAGGACGTCCCCATTTGCGTGTGTGTCCCGAGTTTGAAGGTGTGTATACACACGCAAGTCCCCGATTCGCACCCCTTGCCAACACACACACACACACACACACACATATATATATATGTGTGTGTATATATATATATATATATATATATATATATACAGAGAGAGATAGATAGATAGATATAGATATATATATGCGTACTAGGTTGTGCCGGTAAATGAATAGTTTAGATAAACGATTTCTAATAGAAAAAAAAAAAGTTGTACTTTTGCATTCTCATATTGGAATAAAATCTTTTTGTAAAAAAATAGAACCGACTCCAAAAAGCAACTAGTATTAAAAAAAAGTAAAAAAAAATTGTATGAAATGAAACTAAATTGCGCCTAAAAGTATAAAATAATTTCCTTCGCCAAACAACCTATAATACTACAATTAATCCTAACTTTTGAAGTCGGCGCAAAATTAAATAAAATTTAATTAGTTTTTAAAGGTTTGTTTTTAGATCGGTAGCAATAAATGCTGTCGTCTCGAATGATCTATTTTCATGTTTCCTTTATTATTTTATTACTGTATACAATTGGTCCATTGGTAGCATCTACAGAGAACAGTGAACATTCTTCACAATGCGGTATTTATGTTCCTACGAAGTTAGAGTTTCCTTTTCAAATTTGGTATAACTTTGATAACTATCATCCTTCTTGGCTTTAGGATTTGGCGTTCAAAACGTATTGCAAAATATGCACACGCAAGATGTATATTTTTATAATATATTTTGTACGAAGTAATGTTTCATATTCTTGATTACTCTCTTAATATACCTTATCAAATCAATCATGATATCCCAAAGAAATTAAATATATTTGCCAGATAATTTTGCGATTTTTTTTTCACCAAGGACGTCAGGTACCAGCATCTTCGCCAACTTTAGCTGCTTACGAAATCTTATTTGTTTTTTTTAATCAAAATAGTTTTCGGCTGCGTTTTGTAGGTGACAATGTGAGATGTGCATTTTCAATAGGATTTGATTTTTGTATTGAATAAAGGTATCAATTTTTATTTAATTTTGCGCCGACTTCAAAAGTTATGATTAATTGTAGTGTTATAGGTTGTTTGGCGAAGGAAATTATTTTATACTTTTAGGCGCAATTTAGTTTCATTTCATACAATTTTTTTTCTTTTTTTGAATACTAGTTGCTTTTTGGAGTCGGTTCTATTTTTTTACAAAAAGATTTTATTTTTCTCTTTTCAGTGAAAACTTATTCATAAAGCAGAACATCAAAAGACGTTCGACGGCATTTTCTTTAATTACCACTTCCAAGAAAAGTGGAATGACTCAAAAAATAGTTTATGTCACTGAAAAATACATGAAATGCACCCAATTTGAACAAAAAAGTTACATATCTGTCTAGAAAGTTATCCACTCGAGAGACAGTTGTGCCAGTTTTATTCTAGTCAAGTTATTTTTAAATTGATTTTTCTCAAATACTGCATTTTTAAGTTCTGTCACTTTTCTTGCGTTTATCGGATAGGAGCAAAAAACTATCTAATGAATGAACATACGTTAAGTTAAAAAGTCTTTAAAAATGTAAAGAACGGATACGCTGTATTCGTAACCAAAAATTCTGTTAGGCATATATATTGAACTTTACAGTGAATACGTGTCCCTTGCTGTGCTGAAAATTGCGCAGCGCAAAGTTCAAACAAAGAGCAAAATATGCATTACAGCTGACGGATAGAAGTTTCAACATCAATACTTACATACTGATTTTACCAGTGTAGCTGCATGCGTTCAGCAGTTAAAGTGAGAACAGACTTTTGTGAGTATCCTGTAATTTGTTTATATCTTAATGAATTCATAATGAAGCGTATTTCAGGCCAAGAACCTTACGACAACAAAAAAGTACTAAAATTAAATCATCTCTTACGAAGTTATAAGCTAACAAATTTCAACAACAACAACAGCAATGAGAAGCATGGTTTGTATTGAGAACCTCTTCCTTTATGAAGTCGGTTTAAAACGTCTATGTGTTAATCGATGGGACCGCTTACAATAACCATACTTTGAATTTTACATAGCATAAATGTCACCCGCTACGCTACAACATGTGCAATGTCGTTCAAGTGTGCACAGAATAGGAGATTGTGAACAAACAAATGCACGTTTTAAGCGTTCTGTTTTTAGCATTAACGTCTAAACTGTCTTTTCGTACTAAATCGATGATGCTCTGCAATTTTATAATTCACTTTTTTCCCCTGTTTTGAACTGTTTCCGCGATAGGAACGCTAACTCCAGTGTTTCCCACCAGGTGGCGCTGTAGGCGGTTGAATCGCGCAGCACATATCCATTTTACTATACCTACATACCACTTTTATGACTGTAACTGCAGCTGTTCAGCAGTTAAAACTGTCGGGACTGACTTTTTTGGGCACCCTGCATTTTCTTTTGATCGTAAAGATATTGCAATGGGACCTATTTCAGACAAAGACCTTTACAATAAAACGAAACGTACCAAAATCGGATTATCTGTTCAGAAGTTATGAGCTAACAAAAAAAAACAAAAAACATACGGTTTGAATTGAGAACCTCCTCCTTTTTGAAGTCGGTTAATTAGAGCATGTTATAAGCTTACAAACACCAACAACAACACATAGCTCGAATTAAGAACACCCTCTTTTCTGAAGTTGGTTGAAAACGACTTTGCGCTAATCGTTGTGACCGCTTACAATAACAGTAGTTTGAACCACAGAGTATACGTGTCATCCGCTACGCTGCAAAGTGTGCAACGTAGTTCAAGTGTACACAGTGTAGGAAATTGCGAAGAAACAACTGCACGTTTTAAGCGTTCTATTTTTAGCAATAATGTCTAAAAACTGTCTTTTCGAAGTAAATCGATGAATCTCTACATCTTCGTAATTAACTTTCCTCCCATCTTGAACAGTTTTTGAGATAGGAGCGCTGATTCCGCTGTTTTTCACCAGATGGCGTTTTATTTTCTGTAGATTGTAAAGATATTACAATGGGACCTACTTCAGACCAAGATCTTTACAACAAAACAAAAAGTATCAAGTAACTGTATTTTGAACTATTTAACCTATGTCTCACCATCTACGCTGCAACGTGTGCAATGTAGCTCAAGTGTGCATAGTGTAAGAAATTGCGAACAAACAAATGCACGTTTTCAGCATTGTATTTTTAGCACCAATGTCTAAACTATCTTTTTGTACATAATCGATGATACTTTTTAACTTTGTAATTCACTTTTTTCTCTAGAACCATTTTCGAGATAGTAACACTAACTCCGCTATTTTCCAGCAGGTGGCACTGCAAGCGGTTTAACCTTGTACTGCATGGCCACTTTGCTATACTTACATACCATTTTTAACACTATAGCTGCAGCCGTTTTGCAGTTAAAAGAGTTGGGATTGATTTTTTTGGGCACCCTGTATTTTCTTTAGATTGTAAAGATATTACAATGGGACCTATTTCAGACCAAGACCTTTTCAACAAAACAAAAAGTGTCAAAATCGGAGCATCCGTTCAGAAGTTATGAGCTAACAAACATAAAAAAAAACATACGGTTTGAATTGAGAACCTTCCTTCTTTTTTGAAGTCGGTTAAAAAATAAAAAAA